>JAGIQG010000001.1:9714068-9964835 GCA_024679065.1 Sphyrna mokarran
TGCTGCCTCACAGCGCCGGGGATCCAGGTTCAATCCTCTGCTGGGTCACTGCCTGTGTGGATCTGCACATTCTCCCCGTGTCTCTGTGGGTTTCTTTCTACACTCCAAAGATGGCTTGGGTTGATTGGCCATGCTAAATTGTTCCTTAGTGCCAATGGGATTAGCAAGGTAAATAAGTGGGGGTTACAGGAATAGCGCCTGCTGGGATTGTTGCAGGCTCGAAGGGCCGAATGGCCTCTTTCTGCACTGATTCTATGAACAAAATAAAAACCGAGAGGCATTAAAGATGGGTGAGATTGCGCATTGGAGATAGGTAGGCCTTAGGCTTCGGGCTGCTTCCTTCAGCCTTGGGCCTAGTTGGAAATCTGACTTTCACATTCTTGTTATAGCTCGTGACAGGTGGGAAGGAGTGAAAAAAAAATCACACGGTGGTTGCTATGGGGACGGCAATGACAAGGATTGCACGTCTTGCTTTAAACAAGATCTCGCAGCTGTCATCAAGTGGCACCCATTACTTCTGGAGTAATTATCCTGGCTCTCATAGCAAACAATGTGACAAATATAACGAGAGTGTATTTACAGCTCTGTTTTGACAGTTGCCTTAACCCCTTCCCTGCTGATCACATCAATGGAAATAGCCAAGAGCGAAACGTAATTTGCTTATACAACTTTCCTTAACCAAACAGCTGAGATTTATGGAGGACTTTTGCTACCAGAGAGAGAGCAGCAGTGTCTGTGTCTCCGGAATGTTCTTTCTCCTCCGAGTGAACCTGGTGCTCGCGTGGGATTGCTCAGTGGGCAGCAAGGCGATCTCAAACGAGAATCCCTTAAGAAAGAGTTTCTCACACCATCAGTTTCTCGTAAGGAGACAGATTCATTACGCAAAGAACATCGAGTTTTTTGATTTGATTTATTATTGTCACATGTATTGGTATACAGGGAAAAGCATTATTTCTTGTGCACTATACAGACAAAATATGCCGTTCACAGAGAAGGAAAGGGGAGAGTCCAGAATATAGTATTACACTAATAGATAAAGTGTCGAGAAAGATCAACTTAATATGAGGTAAGTCCATTCAAAGATCTGATGGCAGCAGGGAAGAAGCTGTTCTTGAGTTGGAGAGGATGTAGATTATTGGTAATACAGATGAGGCCATTCAGCCCACAGTGTCTGTGAGCATTCCCAGATCCTGCTCACTTCCAATGGAATTAGGAGAAGGATGTTTACCTTAGTTTATTTGTGTCACAAGTAGGCTTACATTAACACTGCAATGAAGTTACTATCAAAATTCCCAAATCGCTATACTCTGATCTCTGTTCGGATACACTGAGGGAGAATTTAGCACGCCCAATGCACGTAACCAGCACGTCTTTTGGACTGTGGGAGGAACCATGGAATCCCTACAGTGTAGAAGAAGGCTGTTCGGCCCATCGAGTCTGTAGTGACCACAATCCTAACAAGGCCCCACTCCCATAATCCCATACATTTACCCCGCGAATCCCCCTGACACTAGGGTCAATTTAGCATAGTCAATCGACCTAATCTTTGGAAACTGGAGCAGCCAGAGGAAACCCATGCAGTTTGGGGAGAACATGGGAATTGAACCTCAGCCTCTGGCACTGTAAGGCAGCATTGCTAACCACTGTACCACCCCGGACTTGGATCCAAATTGGGAATCGAACCCGGATCTCTCGCGCTTTAAGGCAGCAGCGCTAACGACTGTGCCGTCGGTGGGAGAAGGGAGGGAAGACCCATCCGTTCAAGCTCGAATGCTCGGGTCTGGACCTCAGCAGGGGTTGGGAGAGGGAAAACAAGAGAACAGAAACTAAAAGATAATAAACTCGCCAATGAGGTTCAGCAGAGGCCCCACTCTGTGCTCATAAAGCAAACTTTATAAGGCAAGGATTTGGAGATCAGAAAGTGAACTAGGCAGCGATTAAAGTGATGTTTTACAACACCTAAAGCAATAAGAGTTGGATTATATACAGATGGTCCTGACAGCCTAACAACAATGGATTGCTGAGTGGGAATGTAACACGGGACAGGGACAGGACACTGCTGGTGGTCTTAACCCAGAGTTTATTATTCCGAGTGGAATTCTCTCATGTCCTGGGAATGTTTAATGGGTGAGAAAGAGGATTTGGCTCTTTGCTCGGGTATTTTTACATCAATTTATGTCAAATCTCCAGCACAGGGACAGGCCATTTGATGCAACAGGTTGAGGTTGCTGTTTACACTCCACTGTCCGTGATTGATCCACTAACACCCCGATTATTAAAGTCCTCACTCTTGGTTTTCCCAGCCCTTGCTGTCTCTCTCTCTCATTAACCTTCTTGTCTGCGAGCAAAAACAGAGAGATTTGGTGCTCAGCACAATTTCCGTTCACTGTGGTGAGACTGGAAAATCCCGGCTGCAAGTGAGGTGGGAGAATTCGGTCCATCGTTGGTTCTCCTCCAATTCCAGCCCCCTGAGCGTCTGCAGTTTTCACAACTCCCACCATTGGAGGTCAGACCTTCCACAGCCTGGAAATCTCCTCCCTAGTCTCTCTGTTTCTCCCAGTGGCACAGTGGTTAGCCCTGGTGCCTCACAGCGCCAGGGACCCAGGTTCGATTCCTGGATCGGGTGCCTGTCCGTGTGGAGTTTGCACATTCTCCCTGTGTCTGCGTGGGTTTCCTCTGGATGCTCCGGTTTCCTCCCGCAGTCTGAAAGACGTGCTGGTTAGGTGCTTTGGCCATGTTAAATTCTCCCTCCATGTATCCAAACAGGCACCAGAGTGTGGCGATTAGGAGATTTTCAGAGTAACTTTATTGCAGTGTTAATGTAAGCCTACTTGTGACTAATAAATTAACTTCCTTGAAGACTTTCCTTGAACTCCTTGACTAATCTTTGGGTCGCCAGCACTAATATCTCTTTAGGTAGCCTGGTGTCAAAATATTCAGCTGGTAACATTCATGTGAAGTGCTTTGGGCCACTGCACTGAGCTAAAGGCGCTATATCAATGCAGACTGTCAATCCTTGGTTGTATTGTGATTTGGAAAGGTCGGGTTCAGGTTCAGTGCCTAACCTGCATGGTGGCACAGTGTTTTGGGGTGGCACAGTCAGGTGGCATGGTGGCACAGTGTTTTGGGGTGGCACAGTCAGGTGGCATGGTGGCACAGTGTTTTGGGGTGGCACAGTCAGGTGGCATGGTAGCACAGTGGTTAGCACTGCTGCCTCACAGCGCCAGAGACCCGGGTTTGATTCCGGCTTCGGATGTTCTCCCCGTATCTGCATAGGTTTCCTCTGGGTGCTCCGGTTTCAGTCCAAAGATGAGCGGGATAAGTGGATTGGCCCTGTTAAATTGCCCCTTGCTGTCAGGGGATTAGCAGGATTAATGCATGGGGATACAGGAATTGGTGTGGGTGGGATTGTGGTCAGTGCAGAATCAATGGGCTGAATGGTCTATGATTGTGATTCTTAATCTGCAGGAACTCAGACTCTGAGTACTTGTTGCTGCCCAGAATTTTATAGCTGTGGACATTTCCTCCCAGCTTTGTGAAGAGCAGTTTGATCTTTTTTTAGACTCAGCTTCCCGAGAAGAAACTATTTTCTCAGATGGAAAAATTCAGAAAATGAGCTGAAATATTCAGGATGGAAATCAGGAAGCATCTCATCCCGCAAATCTGACCTGCTGCGTGGATTGTCAGGGCTAAAATCATAGGATCACTTCCTCCTACAGTCCGAATGATTTGCTGGTTAGGTGCATTGGCCGTGCTAAATTCTCCCTCAGTGTACTTGAACAGGCACCGGAGTGTGGCGATGAAGGGATTTTCACAGTAACTTCATTGAGGTGTTAACGTAAACCTACTTGTGACATTAATAATTAAACTTTACTTTAAGGAGAAGATTACAGAAAGAGGGAGGGGGTGGGGCCATGGAAAGATTTGAACACAAGGATGAGGAGGTTAAGGTCAAGACATTATTTGAAAAAAGGGGCCCATTCAGCTCATTGAGCAATTCTATGATTCAACTCTAAGTGCGTTAGGCCGCACTTAAGAATATTGAACATAGAACATAGAACACGGTGTGCCGCAGGGCTCGGTACTGGGACCTCTTCTATTTGTAATATATATAAATGACTTGGAAGAGGGAGTAAGTGGAGTGATCAGCAAGTTTGCAGATGATACAAAGATGGCTGGACTTGCGGATAGGGAGGAGCATTGTCAGGCGATGCAGCAGGACATAGATAGGCTGGTAGCTTGGGCAGATAGATGGCAGATGGAATTCAATCCTGATAAATGTGAGGTGATGCATTTCAGGAGAAAGAATGTAGGGAGGAGGTATATGATAAAGGGTAGACCTATTAAGAGTATAGAAACGCAGAGGGACCTGGGGGGTGCAGGTGAACAAGTCTCTGAAGGTGGCAGAGCAAGTGGAGAAGGTTGTGAAGAAAGCATATAGTATGTTAGCCTTTATAGGAAGGGGTATAGAGTACAGGAGCTGGCCTTTCATGTTGCAGTTGTATAAAACGTTGGTTAGACCTCATTTGGAATACTGTGTCCAGTTCTGGTTGCCTTACTACCGGAAGGACGTGGAGACTCTGGAGAGAGTGCAGAGGAGGTTTACCGGGATGCTGCCTGGTATGGAAGGTTTGAGTTACGAGGAGAGATTAGGCAAATTGGGACTGTTTTCCTTAGAAAGACATAGACTTAGAGGAGATCTGATAGAGGTGTACAAGATTTTGAAGGGGATTGATAGAGTAAACAGGGTTGAGCTTTTTCCTAGGATGGATTCAAATAGCACGAGGGGTCATGGGCTTAGGGTGAGGGGGGTAAGATATAATTTGGATGCTAGAGGGACTTTTCACACAGAGGGTGGTGGGGGTATGGAATGAGCTGCCAAGTAAAGTGGAAGCAGGTACTCTGGAGTTATTTAAGAAATACTTAGATGGGCACATGAACAGTATGGGAATGGAGGGGGTATAGAAAACTGATTTAAAATAGGGATCATGAGCCTTGGGAGTCCCTGGGAAGTGTGTAAATAGATGATGATATTGATGTACTTGTTTTTATCTTACAGGTGCTTTTGTCCACCTTGTTGTCTAACAAGGGGCATACACGCGATGGGTCGTGAGAGGGCTGCTCTTGGATTTTTTTTGAGTGTATCCTAGTGCTTCACGTCGTTAGTGTACGCTTGACCTGGACCATTTGATGGGCAACACGACAGCTCAGTGATATCGCTGTGCTGTGCAGATACATGGATTTGGGCCTGTGTCTGTGGGAGTTTGCGCATTCTCCCTGTGCTTGCGTGGGTTTTCTCCGGGTGCTCCGGTTTCCTCCCACATCCCAAAGAAGTGCTCTTAGGCTGATTGGCAGAACAAATTCTCCCTAAATTGTCTCAAATTTGGTTCCAATGCACAGATGTATAAACATAGACAGGGATCCCGGGTAGAAGTGGGAACATTGAGGTGGCGGCACGGGCTCGATGGGCCGAAGGGCCTGTTTCCTGTTCTGTTTTGTTCTTTGTTCTAACACTACAACACAAACAGGCCCTTTGGCCCACAATTTGCGCCGATCATATCCCTACCTACCAGGCCTATCTGTAACCCTCAATCCCATTAAATCCCATGTACTCATCCAGAAGTCTCTTAAAAGACCCCGAGTTCGCCACCACTACCACCACTGACGGCAACCGATTCCACTCACCCACCACTCTCTGAGTGAAATTCAGACTCAGGTCGCCAGATTACAGGATGTGGAGGCTTTGGAGAGGGTGCAGAAGAGGTTTACCATGATGCTGCCTGTATTAGAGGGGATGAGCTATAAGGAGAGGCTGGACAAACTACGATTGTTTTCTCTGGGGCTGAGGGGAGACCTGATAGAAATCTATAAAATTATGAGAGGCATGCTTAGGGTTGACAGTCAGAATCTTTTGCCCAGAGTTGAAATGTCTAATACCAGGGGGCATGTACTTAAGGTGAGAAAAGGAAAGTTCAAAGAAGATGTGAGGGGCAAGTTCTTTACACAAAGTGGTAGGTGGTCTGGAATGAGCTGCCAAGGGAAGTGGTGCAGGCAAATATGATAGGGGTATTTAAGGGGCTTTTAGATAAGCACTTGAATATGCAAGGAATAGAGGGGTATGGACCAAGGACAGGCAGAAGGGATTAGTTTAATTGGGTTTATGTTTGGCACAACATTGTAGGCCAAAGGGCCTGTTCGTGTGTTGCATTGTTCTACATTCTTTGTTCTAACTCCTGAACACTTTAGTGCTCATTCACGCCAAAGGGTCTGGTTAAAAAGAGTTCTCAAGAAGGCTCACTGAGGGAAGGGAGGGCCAGGGGGGCAGAGAACTTCCAACTCAACAATTACAGAGAGGCGGGCAAACTGAACTAATCAGTGCCACTCTGAGGCAACCCTCTCGGCGATGGGGGGAGGGCAGTGCAGTTCCCCTCCAGACCACAGGGTGGCCCCATCTGATAGAGGAAAGCTGTGAACAAAATCAGTGTTTCAGAGAAAAGAATTTTGGGCCAATCTGCCCTAGAGGACCATACAAGACCATACAGGACCATACAGCCCAGCCTGAGAAAGCAGTACATTGGCTGCAATCTCTGCTCCGTGAGCTCAGTCAGACTCACGGGAACGGGAGGACAATCCTCCAGGCTTTCGAAGCCCGTTCCAGCCTCCTTTTCAGCCCGATCGTATGCCTGACCTGAACCTTAACTCCATTAACCTCCCATCTCGAACATAGAACATTACAGCACAGAACAGGCCCTTCGGCCTTCGATGTTGCGCCGACCAATATAAAAAGCAATGCCCCTCCAAACTAAACCATTCCTTCTCTTCCATATACTTATCAACTAACCTCTTAAACGCCACCAAACTTGACGCATCTACAACCGCTGCAGGCAGGGCATTCCACTCCCAAACCACTCTTTGGGTAAAGAACCTGCCTGTGATATCCGTCCTATAACTATTACCCCTTAATTTAAAGCTGTGTCCCAGCTGTGTCCCAGCATGGGATATCACCACCTTCCTTCCCAACCTCCCTGAATAAAAATCTCACTGATCTCGCCCTCAAAATCTCCAATCAACCCCAAACTTCAGCAACCTTTTGTTTTGGTTGGGGAAGGGGTAGGGGGAGGTGGAGGGGGAGTTGGGGGGTGGGGAACTCCAGATCTTACAAAGATCTCCGCTTACAAAGCCTTTCCCGATATCCCATGGGGAGGGGAGGGGGGGCTGTTCAGAAAGAATGTTCCCAATGGTGGGGGAATCCAGGGGTGAGAATAAGGGGTAAACCTTTTGGAACTGAGGTGAGGAGAAATTTCTTCATCCAGAAAGTGGTGAATGTGTGGAATTCACTACCACAGAATGTAGTTGAGGCTAAAACATTTTCTGATTTCAAGAAGATGTTAGATATAGCTCTTGGGGCTAAAGGGATCAAGTGATATGGTGGGGGGGGAATGGGTGGGGGAAATCAGGATATTGAATTTGATGATCAGACTCTTAAATCGGCCTCGCAGGTGGAGGATGTGGTCAAGAAGGCGTATGGTGTACTGGCCTTCATTAATAGAGGGATTGAAGTTAGGAGTCAGGAGGTAATGATGCAGCTCTATAAGACCCTTGTCAGACCCCAGTTGGAGTATTGTGCGCAGTTCTGGTCGCCTCACTATAGGAAGGATGTAGAGGCTATTGAAAGAGTGCAGAGGAGATTTACAAGGATGCTGCCTGGATTGGGAGGCAGGCCTTATGAAGATAGGTTGAGGGAGCTGCGACTCTTCTCACTGGAGAGACGTAGGTTGAGAGGCGACCTGATAGAGGTTTATAGAATGTTGAGAGGAATAGATAGGGTGGACTCTCAGAGACTATTTCCCCGAGCTGAAATGGTCACTACGAGAGGACACAGATTTAAGGTGCAGGGAAGCAAATACAGAGGGGATGTTAGGGGTAAGTTTCTCACTCAGAGGGTGGTGAGTGAATGGAATCGGCTGCCGTCGGTGGTGGTAGAGGCAAACTCGCTGGGTCTTTTAAAAGACTTCTGAATGAGTATATGGGAACGAATGGGATAGGGGGGTATAGATAGGTCTGTGGCTTGGTAGGTATAGATGTGATCAGTGCAACTCGTGGGCCGAAGGGCCTGTTTGTGTTGTAATGTCCTATGTTCTATATGATCACTACGAATGTCAAAGCTTTGACAAAGCATCTTCTGGACTCAAAATATCAGCTCTTTTTTCTCTCCTTACAGATGCGACTGAGATTTTCCAGCATTTTCTCTTTTAGTATCAGATTCCAGCACCCGCAGTAATTTGCTTTTATTATACGAATGATGTGGAGATGCCGGCGTTGGACTGGGGTAAATACAGTAAGAAGTCTGACAACATCAGGTTTAAGCCCAACCGATTTATTGGATAGTAAATTGGTTGGACCTAAACCTGGTGTTGTCAGAGTTCTTACTGTATTATCTGAATGTCAGAGCAGAGTTGATGGGCTGAATGGCCTACTCCTGTTTCTAGTTTCTGTACGCCTGCTGCTCACCTTCCTGCTGCTTCTCAGTATTGACCCGATCAAATTGGTTAAACACATCGTACAGATCACAGCCCTCCCTGCACTGCACCCTCCCCCGACCTTCCCCCCCCCCCCCCCCCCCCCCCCCCGCCCCTCCACACCCCATCCCCCCATTCACCCTGATGAATCCAGGCCACCAAATCCACGCAAATGCTCACCACCCAAAATCTAGAGTAAGTTCGATCGCAAGTGTCAAATTATTCAAGGGGGATTTGAGGAAAATTTTTGTTTTTAATCAAGAGGATGGCAATTTCTGGAATACACTGCCTGGGAGGATGGCACAGCGGTTCGTACTGCTGCCTCACAGCGCCAGGGACCCGGGTTCGATTCCCGGCTCCGTGGGGAGTTTGCACGTTCTCCCCGTGTCCGCATTGGTTTCCTCCCACAGTCTGAAAGACGTGCTAGTTCGGTGCAATGACCCAAACAGGCGCCGGAGTGTGGCGACTTGAGAATTGCGCAGTAACTTCATTGCGGTGTTAATGTAAGCCCTTACTTGTGACTAATAAATAAACTTTAAAAGGTGGAGGAGGCCGGATGCCTCACATCCTTTAAAAAGTACCTGGATTAGTACTTGTCACATCATAATATTCAAGGATAGGGGCCAAGTGGGGTCTTTCAGAACCTTTTGATGGGCCAAAGGGCCTTTTCTGCATGATACAGTTCTGTGATCTGTGATTCTTTAAGGTAGGCACAGGGAAACTATTTGTCTAGTGGATGGGATAAGGTAGGGTGGGGAAGGGGACAGAATTCATGGAAGGGGGTCACAGTTTTTAATATTAAATTTAGGCTGGTCAGAGGTGAGATTTTACACAAAGGATCATGGAAATCTGGAATGCGTATTCTCCCCAAAAAAAGACGGAGGCTGGGTGGGGGTGGGTGGTTGGAGATGGGGGGAACATGGGGGAGGATGGGAGGATTGAAAAGATTGAATCTCCACAGATTTAACAGAATAAAGACACCACATGGGGAGTAAATAGAATTGAGGTACCGGCCTGTTGGTAAGCTAATTGAATAGTAGGAACAGGTTTGAGGGGATGAATGGCCACCTTTCGTTTTATGTTTCCCCTTACCATGGATTCCAGCCTCGTCCCTCTGATCATTTCTCCTTGAAGATTATTCTTCACCCCCGGCTCTCTATGGCCAGTTGTTTGGTCATCCTGGCCATCAGCTACCTCGAAGTTTTGGGTGTCCACCCTCGGATCATGCCCCTGGGAAGTGTCCTGGGACATTTCTTCCAGTAGGAAGAAGCCTTTGTAAATGTGTGACCGCCAGCCTTCGGCATTCCCATTTTCAACTGCTGGAACTGACTCTGGGATATCCTCCCTCCACCCTTCCCACCTTTCAAGACTCACCTTGAGTCTTAAAGATCTCATGCATTGTCTTGGAGCAAGGCTAACTCCTGCTCCAAGATAATGCATGGAGATCTTTAAGACGCAAGGTGAGTCTTAAAGATCTCACCTTGAAAACCAAACTTTCTGGACGAAGGCCAGCCTCTTCAGCCTGCCGTCACTCCAAAGAGGTGTGGGTTGGGTTGATTGGCCATGCTAAATTGACCCTTTAGGCTGGAAAGTCCTGTCCAAAGTCAATGAATGGTTTGTGTTCCGCACAATCTGATTCCCATGGCGGATGGGACAGATAAACTCCAACTTAGTGTCAGGAGGGTCAGCAGGGTAACTATGTGGGGTTAGGGTGATGGGGCCTGGGTGGCTTTGTTGTCAGTCCAAGCTCGATGGGCCAAATAGCCTCCTTCTGCACTGCAGGCCTTCTATAATAATGATTTTTGAATGGACCTATCTTGCATTAAGTTAACCTTTTTCTCCACCCTAGCAATGACTGTAACACTACATTCTGCACCCTCCCCTTTCAGTCTCTATGAACAGTATGCTTTGTCTGTGTAGCGCAGAAGAAACAATACTTTTCACTGTTTGCTAATACATGTGACAATAATAAATCAAATCAAATCAAAACCAAAACACAAACGATTTTACATCTTGTTTGATAACACTTTGAAGCGCTTTGCAATAATGAAAGGCTCTGTTTGTCTCATCCACCCACCAGTATTCATTGCTGTGGTTAACCATGTAATAATGACTAAATAACCAGCTCTGCGAGGTTGACTTAAAGACAGATGGAGGATAACTCCTGGTCCTGCTCCAAGACAATGCATGGAGATCTTTAACATCCTCTTGAACATACAGATAGTTTAAACATCTCATCCAAATCTGCGGCAGTGCAGCCCTCCCTTGGTACTGCTCCGGAGTGTTAGCCTTCAGATCTCAGCGCTCGGTCCCCGCACTGAGACTTGAAACTGGAACTTTGCAATTCATAGAACCATAAAATCCCCATAGTGTAGAAGGAGGTCATTTGGCCCATCGCATGTGCACTGACTCTCCAATACTATCCTCCTCAGCCTATCCTCGTAGCCCACACATTTAACATGGCTAATCCATCAAACCAACACATCTTGGGTCACTAAGGAGCAATCTGACCTATATGTCTTTGGGCTGTAGGAAGAAACCAGAGCACCTGAAGGAAACCCATGCAGACACGGGGAGAACGTACAAACCCCATCATGACCTGATGCGGGAATTGAACCCGGGTCCCTGGTACTGCAAGGTAGCAGTGCTATCCATTATGCCACCGTGTCGCCCAGAGTTAAGGGTGATACCTTCAGATGAGAAAAGCATCTCATTCTTCACAAATTTGCATATCGTATGCATTCATGTTGTTATCTTTTGTGAAATAAATCAAGGGGAAATTAGACAGTGCAAAATGCAGCCTGGACAAAGTCCCACCTTCTTCCGTGGAGAAAAACATACAAAAATCTGAGGTCAGGTACAAACCAGCTCAAGAACAGCTTCTACCCTGCTGCCATCAGACTTTTGAATGGACTTACCTCGCACTGCGTTGATCTTCCTCCATACCCTAGCTATGACTGTAACATTATATTCTGCACTCTCTCCTTTCCTTCTCTATGAACAGTATTGTTTGTCTATATCGCGCGCAAGAAACAATACTTTTCACTGTATAACTATGTGCAGTCGCTAGTTCAAAATCCTGGAATTACCTCCCAAATGGTATTGTGAGCCAATCCACATGGACTGCAGCGATCCAAGTAGGCAGCTCACCATCACCTTCTCAAGGGTAACTAGGGATGGGCAATAAATAAATGTGGCCCAGCCCGCGGTGCCTATGTCCCACAAATGAATAAAAGATGTATTAAAACATGTAACAACAATAAATCGAATCAAAAGTGTGAAGTTGGGCAGCACTGAAAGGGCCAGGTGGGGCGGCAAATGAAGAGAAAGATCCCAAAATTGGTCTTCTTGCATTATTGAATGCAGCTTTTTGATTTGCTTGTTAAGTGTAGCGGGAGGATAATCATACTGAGCAGAAACAATCAGATGCAGCAAGTATTTTCCTGAATAAAAAACACTGCGGCATGCAGGGAACAATTAGCACTTTCCATTTAAACACCGGATTAGATTTGTGTGAATGTGTGTGTATGTGTATGTGGGTGAGCTTTGCATGTTTCTCCTTTAATATTGCGGTTTGTTTGCTATTAATTTACTTCAGTATTTGTGTTCTGTTCAAATTTTTCAGATGTCTGTGCCAATCAATATAATTTGTGGCAAGCAAGCTCGTCAGACAGAACAATATAGTGAACGCTGTCAAACCAGGGTCTCCTGCTGTTTATCACTGTGTACTCTGTGGTCCCATATTCTCTTTTACTTTTTCCATTGCCTTTCAGCCGAGCTGTTGTGACAGCTTCGGCAGCTCCCTGACAGGAACAAGCTCCTTGCACACTCCTTTCTCTGTCTCTCTCTCTCGCTCTGTGTCACTCTGCTCCACAGTGCGGCACTGCCATCCCACAAATCAGCAGGGGTGGTTGGGTGAGCGGGCGCCCCTGATTACTGATGCTCATTTGATGATGCGTTACAGACAGGCTGGAGTGCGTTACACACACACGCGCGTACAAGCACACACATATACATATACGTGCACGTATACACATGTGCATTGCTCACACGTACACACACACACATATACATATACACATGAACACACATGCATATATACACACGTGCGTGCACACACACACACACAAATGCATACGCTCACACACACACCCACATGCATATATACACACATGCACACACAAACACAGAGACTTACATGTGTGCACATGCGTACGCACGCACGCACACACACACACACACGAACACACACACACACACACACACACACACACACACACACACACACACACACACACACACACACAAGTGCAAACATACACATACATACTCATATGCATGCACAGGCTGAAATTTTCACAGTGAGTGTGAGCCATCAAGTTATGCTGAACCTTTACAGAATCATAGAACTCTACAGTGCAGAAGGAGGTAATTTGGCCCATCGAGTCTGCACTAACCACAATCTCACCCAGGCCCTATCCCTGTAACACCACATTTACTCTGCTAATCCCCTCCTCACACGAAAGGAAAATTTAGCATGGCCAATCAACCTAACCCGCACATGTTTGGACTGTGGGAGGAAACCAGAGCACTCGGAGGAAACCCACGCAGATGTGGGGAGAACACACAGACAGTGACCCAAGCTGGGAATCGAACCCAGGTCCCTGGCGCTGTGAAGCAGTAGTGCTAACCACGGTGCCACCATGCCACCCACAAGCTGCCGAGTGCTTAGGTGGGCTGTTTAAAAGGTCAGTCTTGATTTTCTTTTGTCTCAATTTATTAAACTTTAAGCCCTCTAACCCTCACTTCTCACACCACCTCACCTCCCTCATGGCTCACCCATGCCAACCCATGTCCCCACTCAACCACACCCCCTCCCACAGCCCTTAAATTCTCCATGTCAACTTAATACCAAATTATTCACCCCCAACCCTCATCCTGTGCCCTTACAGCCTCCATGCCAACTAACTCAGTCACCTTGGGCAGATGCCAGGAGCCGTGCTGAGATGAAATAAAATGAAGTTTTAAGTATCTATTATTGCCTTTACAATAATGAAAAAAGAACATACCTATTCATGAAAGCCAATTCAAAACTTTATTTTATTCATTGATACGGTGTGGGCATCACTGGAAAGGCCAGCGATTATTGCCCATTCATCACCAGGCCAATTCAGAGGGTAGTTAAAAGTCAACCACATTGCTGTGGGTATGAAGCCATATGTAAGCCAGACCAGATGAGGGTGGCATTAATGTTCATAAAGAACATTAATGAACAAAGTGAGATTTATAAAACAATTAGTGACAACTTCATCGTCACCATTACTAAAACCAGCATTGAATTTCAGATATTTTTTAATGAATAGAATTCAATTCCCACGAGCTGTCATGATGAGGTTTGAACCCGTGCCCCCAATCATTAGCCTCTGGCTTACTAGACCAGTGTTGCTATCATGATATCATTGCCTCCCCTTAGCTTTGCTCAACTACTTAATCCCTTACAAAAACAACATAACCCAACTCACCTGATGAAGGAGCAGTGCTCCAAAAGCTCATGATTCCAAATAAACCCCTTGTTCTTTAACTGGGAAATTTCTTACCGTGCCCCATTCCAGTTCAACGTGGCATCTCCACCTTATGTGTAAGAAAAGAGAGAAAGAGAGATGGTGGTATGATTGCTGATATCACCAGACTTTAACCTACAGAAACACAGAAACATAGAAGGGCCTGGGTCAGAGTCATTTAATGCAGAAAAGAACCTTCAGCCCATCGAGTCTGCAACTACCACTAAAAGTGCACCAATCCCTGAGTTTGGTCACAGCAGCTGGTAGAAGTTATACTCAATTAATAAATCTGGAATATAGAACATAGAACATTTCAGCACAGAACAGGCCCTTCGGCCCTCGATGTTGCGCCGACCAATATAAAAAGCAATGTCCCTCCAAACTAAACCATTCCCTTCTCTTCCATATACTTATCCACTAACCTCTTAAACGCCACCAAACTTGGCGCATTTACAACTGCTGCAGGCAGGGCATTCCACTCCCGAACCACCCTTTGGGTAAAGAACCTACCTCTGATATCCGTCCTATAACTATCACCCCTTAATTTAAAGCTGTGTCCCCTCGTGCTAGCTTTCTCCATCCTAGGAAAAAGGCTATCACTGTCCACCCTATCTAAACCTCTAATCATCTTATATGTTTCGATTAGGTCCCCTCTTAGCCGCCTCCTTTCTAACGAAAACAACCATAAAATGATTATTGATTGATATAGAAACCCATCTCGTTCACAAATATCTCTTACCCGCTCCTGGATCTACTTATGACTCCAGAGCCACAGAAATGTGCTTGACTCTCAACTGCCTTTGAAATGGCCCAGCAAGCCATTCAGTTTGAGGGCAATTTGGGTTGGACAATTAATAATTCAGCCTTGAACTTATCATTGAAAAAGGTAGAAAATAAAGAGAGGGTGATTATGAGTTGTGGCTCTTGAAGCGAGGAGAGGAATACCATTTGAATGTGGTTAGAGGAGAAGAATCTTGCAGGTGACATCAAATGGCGAATGAGACAAATGTGATGCCCACTATAGTTGCATAGCCACTCACCAAAGATAACTCACTTACAAGATGTTGCCGAGTGTGCAAAGGGCCAGTGACTCATTGAACTTCACCGAAAAGGAAAAAACCTTTCAGCCCATCCCAGCTGGGGCTGGCTGTTCGTTCGAGCGATTCAAAATAACCCATGACTCTTTAAGGTCCATAAAGCCATGAGATATAGGAGCAGAATTAGGCCATTCAGCCCATTGGATCTACTCCACCATCCATAGTTAGCAGTCAAGCAAAGTTAAGTAATGACTGATAAATTTCTCAACTCCATTCTCCAGCTTTTTTCCTGTCACCATTGATCACCTCACCAATCAAGAACCTTTCCATCTCTGTCTTAAATACACTCATTGACATGGTCCTCACAGCAGTGAATTCCATATATTCACCACCAGTTCTCAGAAGGCTAAGGAAATTTGGCATGTCAGCTATGCCTCTCACCAACTTTTACAGATGCACCATAGAAAGCATTCTTTCTGGTTGTATCACAGCTTGATCTGGCTGCTGCTCTGCACAAGACCACAAGGAACCACAAAATGTTGTGAATGTAGCCCAATGCATTAGGCAAACCAGCCTCCATTGACTCTGTCCACACTTTCTGCTGCCTCGGCAAAGCTGTCAGCATAATTAAGGTCTTTACGTGCCCTGAACATTCTCTATTCCACTTTCTTCTGTCGAGAAAAACATACAAAAGTCTGAGGTCACGTACCAACTGACTCAAGAGCAGCTTCCCTGTTGCTGTCAGACTTTTGAATGGACCTATGTTGCAGTAAGTTGATCTTTCTCTACACCCTAGCTATGACTGTAACACTATATTCTGCACTATATCCTTTCCTTCTCTATGAAGGGTAGGCTTTATTTGTATAGTATGCAAGAAGCAATACTTTTCACTGTATGTTAATACATGTGACAATAATAAATTAAATCAAAACAAATCAGCTGGCTGAAGAAATTTCTCCTCACTGCAGTTCTAAAGGATCATCTCTTTACACTGAGGCTGTGCCCTCAGATCCCAGACTCTCTTACCAATGGAAACATCTACCCCATGTCCACTCTATCCAGTCCTCCACTATCCCCCCCCACCCCGTCTCTTCTCCTGCTCCTGGATCCATCCTCCATTCCACCAGAAATCACACTTTTCACCAAGGTCTACTCCAGCCTGTGGGGTGCAATCGTTAATGGAGAGGGAGCTGAGGGAGGATGTGGGGGAGTGCCGGGGTGGTGTGGGGGAGGGGGGATGCAAGCCATGGGAGAATACAGTTTCCACTGGAGCGGGCCAGCCAGCATATCTTCGGAATTCTTTCCATTGGATTCAAAGACCAGATTCCAGCACGTGTAGCTATATATAAAGGCCCAGAGTTGCGCTGTGGAATCTGGAGTGATATGAACTGCCATTGGCACAGTTTCCGGGGGAACAGTGCCAACGAGTGACCAGGGGGAGCCAGTGGGTCACCGGGTGACAGAATGAGAGAATGTCCTGTGTTTCAGTCTTAGACCTTTGCCTTTATCAATTGAGGAATAGATTACAAAAGTCATGTTTTAAAATTTAATGTATTAGTGTCACAAGTAGGCTTACATTTACACTGCAATGAAGTTACTGTGAAAATCCCCTCGTCACCACACTCCAGTGTCTGTTCAGGTACACTGAGGGAGAATTCAGCATGTCCAATATGCCTACCCAGCACATCTTTCAGATTGTGGGAGAGAACTGGAGCAAAGGGCTGAAGGGCCTGTTTGTAGGGCAGAAAGGCCTATTTCCCATACTGTGCTGTTCTTTGTTCAAACCCATGCAGACATGGGGAGAATGTGCAGACTTTGCACAGACAGTGACCCAAGCCAGGAACCGAACCCAGGCCCCTGGCGCTGTGAGGCAGCAGTGCTAACCAGTCTGCCACTGTAAC
The DNA here is from genome assembly GCA_024679065.1 of Sphyrna mokarran. NCBI lineage: Eukaryota > Metazoa > Chordata > Chondrichthyes > Carcharhiniformes > Carcharhinidae > Sphyrna > Sphyrna mokarran. Next base: position 9,731,087 of record JAGIQG010000001.1, read on the forward strand.
AGATTATAAGTGGAACAGCAGCAAGTGTGACTGAGAGCTGATAACGCACCCACGCTGAGGGCAATTCCAGGGCCATTTTTATCACCGTGTTTTTCAGCTCACAGACAGCTGTCAGTCCAGCTGATGCGACAGCTCCCTGCCTGACCTTAGGACACCCCAAAGCATTTTACAGCCAATGAAGCACTGCTGATGCGGTGTCCCCGTTGTCATGTGGGGAACTCAGCAGCCACTTTGTGCACAGCAAGCTCCCATAAACAGCGATGTGATAATGAGCAGATAATCTGCTTGCAGTGATGGCCCAGGGATAAACATTGTCACAGGACACCACGAGCACTCGGCCGCTCCTCTTTGAAGTCATGCCTCGGAGTTTAGCACACATGCCAGCTGGAACAGATGGAGTTTCAGATTAGTTTCACATTTGAAGGATGACAGATTAGACAGCACACCCCTCCCCCCCCTCATCCCCCACTACTCATGGCAGGGGGTTGGGATGGTCTTGTTCCCTGTCAGGAGTGGGCTTGAACCCATGAATTCCTGGCCCAGAAGCTCGTGCATACCCTATACTAGGCTAAGCCAATGTCCAAACTGTTAGCCAAAGGGTTTGAGGAGAGGGTGAATGATATACAGTGGTTAGTACTGTGGCCTCAAAGCACCAAGGTTCAATTTAGACATAATGGTGGCTTCTAAGGGGCATCTTGACAAATACATGAATAGGATGGGAATAGAGGGATATGGTCTCCGGGAAGGTAGGGGGTAATAGTTCAGACTGCACCTTCAAGCATGGCCGGTTCAGACTTTGAGGGCCGAAGGTCCTGTTCCTGTGCTGTAATTTTCTTTGTTCTTTGATATGGCCTTGAGTCACTGTCTGCGTGGAGTTTGCACACTCTCCTTGTGCCTGTCTGGTTTTCCTCCATGTACTCCGGTTTCCTCCCACAGTCTAAAGATGTCGGGGTTAGGTGCATTGGGCATGCTAAATGGCCCCTTTGTGTCAGGATAAATACATGGGGTTACGGGGATAGGGCCTTGGTGGGATTGTTGCCGGTGCAGACTCAATGACTCGAAAGTCACAGTGCCTTTCCTGATCACCCTCCTTGCTCTCCTCTCTCACGCTGGCTTCCTAGTTGTCCAGAATGACAGGGAATTTGAGATGGAGAGCCTGATGAGTTCTTTGTAAAACCTGAACCCCATCCGTCCCAATATGACATTGCGTAACAGAGCCTCAAGGTCCAGTCTGCTCAGCGCTGACACACATGGTCAATCAGTGAACTGCAATGGAAAGCACACCATGAAACTGGACTCAGTTTATTGTACAATCCTCTACAGTTTGGATATTAGACATTAACGGTCAAAAAAATATAAAAATTATGAAGAAGGACAGACACTCCGCAAGGGTAAAGTTTGAGTCATCAGAAGGTCATTGGTTCAAATGTCCATCCAGTGATTTGAGACTATCTTTCAGTCTCACACTCCTGTCCAGCACTAGTGAAGTCTTTCAGATTTGATGTTAAAGCAAAGACCCATCTCCCTCCCTCCCATTCCCCCTTCCCTCAGGTGAACATGAGAGGGTTGACAATGCAGAATGGCCAAGGAAAAACTGAAAGCCAAGTTCCGCATGAAGATGGCCTCAACTGGGATCTTAGGTTCATTCACACTATCTGTAACCCCCATGACTTGCCTGGGTTGGCAAAATCTCACTAACTGCTGGAGACAATTCACACCTCTTTAACCTGTGCTTAATCCTCTCTCCACTCACATTGTCTGTACCTGTGAAGATTTGCACTCTAACCATTATCCTGTAATTGAATCTGTGTCTGTATATACTCTGTTTGTGATCACAACTCTTCGCTCACCTGATTCCAAATAAACGAGTTTAACCCTCTGAGTGAAAGACTTACCCCTGACATCTCTATCAAACATCTCTCTACCTTAACCTTGCTTAATAATCCCTCTTCCCTGCTCTGCAGGGAAGAATACTTCCCAGACAAATGAAGAAGCAAGAATTCTCCAGTGTTGCATACCCCACCAGCGAGAACAAAGAGTTTGGTGATCAGCCTACTCTCAATTCACTGCAGCGGGGCTGGAGAATCCTAGCCAGGGGGAAGTTGGAGAATTCCAGCTGAAATCTCTCCTCATCACAATCTTAAATGGAAGCCACGCTTATTTTTATTCTTTTCCCCCTGTTCTAGATTCCCACACAAGGGGAAACTATTCTCAGCACCTAACCCACCACATTTACAGATTGAAAGAAACCATTCTTTCTGGTTGTATCACAGCTTGATATGGCTCCTGCACTGCCAAAGACTGCAAGGAACTACAAATAATCGTGAATGAAGCCCAATCCATCACTCAACCAGCACCCCCCCATCCGTTGACTGTGTCCACATTTCCTGCTATCTCAGCAAAGCAGCAGAATAATTAAGAACCCCACGCACCCTGGACCTTCTCTCTTCCACCTTCTTCCTTTGGCAAAAAGATTCAAAAGCCCGAGGACACATACCAACCGACTCAAGAACAGTTTCTTCCCTGCTGCTGTCAGACTTTTGAATGGACTTACCTTGCATTAAGTTGATTTTTCTCTACATCGTAGACTGTAACACTGCATTCTGCGCTGTCCCCTTTTCTTCTCTGTAAACGGTATGTTTTGTCTGTACAGTGTGCAAGAAATAATGCTTTTCATTGATATGATAATACATGTGACAATAACAAATCAAATCAAATCAAAAAACTTTTTGTACAGCAAGCTCCCAGAAACAGCGGTGTGATAATGAGCAGATAATCTGTTTACAGTAATAGCTCAGGGATAAACATTGTCATCTATCTTCATCTATCTATAACATGGGTGTAATAGCTTCCATGGCTCTACTCGAAGGAGAGCAGGAAGGTTATCCTCAATGTTCTGGTTAATATTTATTCCTCAAAACAACATCACTAAATAGATCGCAACAGTGACTACACTTCAAAACTCTTAATAAACTCTTCTTCCTCCTTGCTTGTGTTATCATAGAACATAGAAAAACTACAGCACAAACAGGCCCTTCAGCCCACAAGTTGCACCAATCATATTCCTACCTAACAGGAATATCTATAACCCTCAATCCCATTAAATCCCATGTGCTCATCCAGAACTCTCTTAAAAGACCCCAATGAGTTTGCCTCCACCACAGGCAACGGCAGCCGATTCCACTCACCCACCACTCTCTGAGTGACAAACTTACCCTAACATCCCCTTTGTAAGAACTCCCCAGCACCTTAAACCTGTGTCCTCTCATAGTGACCATTTCAGCCCTGGGAAATAGCCTCCGAGAATCAACATCTTATAAACCTCTATCAGGTCACCTCTCATCCTTTGTCTCTCCAGGGAGAAGAGATGTAGCTTCCTCAACCTATCCTCATAAGGCATGCCCCCCAATCCAGGTAATATCCTTGTCCATCTCCTCTGCACCCTCTCAATAGCTTCCACATCTTTCTTGTAATAAGGTGACCAGAACTACACACAGTACTCCAAGAGGGGTCTGACAAGGATCTTATAAATCTGCAGCATTATCTCCCGACTCCTAAACTCAATCCCTCGATTAATGAAGGCTAGTACACCATATGCCTTCTTGACCACATCTTCCACCGTGAGGCCGATTTAAGAATCCTTCTGATCCTCTAAACTTCTAACTGTCTTACTCTTGATATTATATTCCTTCATCCCATTGGACCTGCCAAAATGGACCACTTATTCCAATTAACCATAATACTTGATCCAATTTTGATTTAGTTTAGGTGCAATCCTCACCATCCACATAACCACTGCATTGCCTCTCCTGATTGTTTCCAACATTGGAAGAAATTGGGCATCCCCAGCCTCAGGACCAACACCAGCCTCAGACCCAACTCCAGCCCCAGGCCCTATTCCAGATCCAAGCTCAACTACAGCCCAGGTCCAATTCCAGATCCAGGCCCAACTCCAGATCCAGGCCCGACTCCAGCCCCAGGCCCAATTCCAACCCTCGGCCCAGCTCCAGATCCAAGCTCAACTCCAGATCCAGGCCCAACTCCAGCCCCAGGTCCAACTCAAAGCCCCAAGCCCAATTCCAGATCCAGACCCAACTCCAGTCCCAGGCCCAACTCTAGATCCAGGCCCAACTCCAGCCCTAAACCCAACTCCAGGTCCAGGCCCAACTCCACCCCCAGGCCCAATTCCAGATCCAGGCCCAACTCCAGACTCACACCCAATTCCAGCTCCAGAACCATTGCAGAACCAGCCTCAGGCCCAATTCAAGACCTAGGCCAAACTCCAAATCCAGATACAGACCCAGGTCCAATTGCAGACTGAACCCCAGGCCCAACTCCAGGTCCAGGTCCCACTCCAGCCCCAGGCCCAACATCATGCCCAGCACCATTTCCAGGCCCAATCCCAACCCCAGGCCTACTCCTAGGCCAGTTGCAGCTCCAGAACCAGATCTCCCCTTGAAACTTAGTCCCAGCCTAAGACCCAGCCTGAAGCAGAAAGAATGGCTAAATCTCCTTCATCTGTCCTGTGTATTTCTATGGTCCCCAGGCCCAGGTGGCTCCAACTCCAGCAGATCTTCAGCTTCAGGCCACAGTACTAGCTCTAGACTAGGCACAGTCCAGCCCCAACACCAGCATCAGCCCAGGCCCAGCTCAGGCTGAGCCCAGGCCCTAAGCCAGGTCTCATCCCCAGCATCAGCATAGGCCCAGGCACACGTCCAACCCAGGCGTTGCCTAAGTCCCAGCCCCAAGCCTCAGCGCAGCATCAGCACAGGCCCAAGTTCTGCCCCAGCAGAGGCCCAGGCCAGGCCCAGCTGAATCCTCAGCCCTAGTCAGGTGGAGCTTGTGTCTGGAATATAAGTCTCAGAGATGAATGGCTCCTAAACAAGGCTTTGGACACTGTGCACACAGTCTGCGGTGTCCGTGACTCTGAAACGCGCTGACAATGCGTATAAAATTGGTGTGCTCGAGATTTGACGGTGTCTCACAGCAGCTGTACGGTATAACATTTCTACATCTTAGCAATCCTGGGACAGATCAGGTTTCACCCGTTACAGCGAGTTCAAATTAACAGATCCATCACTTTGTTCCGAGAGAGACTGGCAGCCCCTTCTGCTTTACTTCTCACAAACAGATTTCACCAGGGGCAGACGCCTCTTTCTCCTTATTATTTCCCTACATTTAATCTCTGCGGCGCTTGGAGGAATAGAACACTACAGCACAAACAGGCCCTTCGGTCCACAAGTTGTGTGGAACAAGAGGAGAAGCCATTCAGGCCCTCGGCCTGCTTCAATCTGCGCCTCACTTTGCTCCCTCGAGATCCAAACAGAATCTATCATTCCATAGCCATGATGCAAACCAGCCTCTCATCCATTGCCTCTGTCTACACTTCCCACTGCCTCAGCTAAGCAGCCAGCATAATTAAGGACCCCACATGCCCCTAGCATTCCCTCTTCCATCAGGAAAAAGATACAAAAGTCTGAGGTCCTGCAACAACCAACTCAAGAATAGATTTTTCCCTGCTGCTTTCTAGGAGTCATTCAAACTGGGGCAAGTGCCCATTGTAACACCTTCCCACTCACCCCCAAGCTCACCCTGGTAATACATTCGGGCAGACAGGCACCAGAATTGGCAACCCACCTGCAACATTGAACCAGACAATTAAGGATCAAGTAACATGTTATCAAGCCAACTGATGCCAATGATACACTGCTCATACCCAAAAACATTTAGCATGGGGCGGGAGCACGATGTTTCAGAAAATCCCTTGCCAAGTAAGGTGGTGGAGGCAGGCACTCTGGTGTTATTTAAGAGATACTTAAATGGGCACAAAAACAGAATGGGGATGGAGGGATACAAAAGACTGATTTAAAATAGGGATCATGAGCCTTGGGAGTTCCCTGGGAATTGTGTAAATTGTCAATGATATTAATGCATTTCTATTTTATCCTACAGGTACTTTGGTCTGCCTTGTTGTCTAACAAGGGGCATTCACGCGATGGGTCATGAGATGGCTGCTCTTGGATTTTTTTCGAGAGTATCCTAGTGCTTCACGCCGTTAGTGTACACTTGACCTGGACCAGTTGATGGGCAACACGACAGCTCAGTGACTATCGCTGTGCTGTGCAGATACATGGATTTGGGCCTGTGTCTGTGGGAGTTTGTGCATTCTCCCTGCGCTTGCGTGGGTTTTCTCTGGGTGCTCCGGTTTCCTGCCACATCCCAAAGATGTGCTCTTAAGCTGATTGGCAGAACAAATTCTCCCTAAATTGTCTCACAAATTTGGTTCCAATGCAGATTTCTATAAACATAGACAGGGATCATGGATGAAAGTGGGAATGTCGGGGTGGCGGTGCGGGCTCGTTGGGCCGAAGGGCCTGTTTCCTGTGCTGTTTTGTTCTTTGTTCTTTGAAAGGTTGAGAAGGGAAGGAGAATCTTTACTGGCTGCCGTTTGCCAATTGTGTGGAGAAAGTAGGGATTGTGGGGGGGCAGGGAGGCAATCTAGTTGGCCAGTAGGAACCTTGTGAATGCAACATTTCATTCTTCCTCGGCACCACCCCTTGCTAAAGTATCTTCTGCATCTTCCCAAAGTCTTGTTGTGTCATTCCTCAATGTCTCCGACGCTCCCCCATAGCTGTTAGCCCTTCCCCAGCCAAGTCCACCTCCCCTCTAAGAGGTGCAGGTGGGTTTTAAGCCAGGCAGGCTAACTTTAAGAGCCAGCTCTGATGAAAGGTCATCCAGACTCGAAATGTTGGCTCTATTCTCTCTCCTACAGATGCTGTCAGACCTACTGAGATTTTCCAATATTTTCTGTTTTTCTTTAAGCTTCGACTGATGCTTAACCACAAATGATGTTGGCCTCCCTGCCCAAGTCAAACAGTGCGGAGGGAATTATAACATATATGAGTTACAACCACACAAGACATTTGTCGGGCTACATTTGGAACATTGTGTACAATTCTGGTCACCTCGTGATTGGAAGGATGGTATTAAAAAGGGTGCAAAAAAGATTTATGGGGATGTTCTGGGACTGGAAGGTTTGAGGTCTAAGGTGAGGCTGAATAGACTGGGACTTTTCTCCTTGAGTGTAGGAGAATGAGGGTAGCACGGTGGCATAGTGGTCAGCACTGCTGCCTCACAATACCAGGGGCCTGGGTTTGATTCCCAGCTTGGATTGCTGTCTGTGCAGATTTTGCATGTTCTCCCTGTGTCTGCATAGGTTTCCTCTGGGTGCCCCGGTTTCCTCCCACAGCCTGAAAAACATGCTGGTTAGGTACATTGACCGGACCAGGCGCTGGCGTTTGGTGATTAGGGAAATTTCACAATAACTTCATTACAGTGACTTTGTAAGCCTTACTTGTGACTAATAAATAAACTTTACTGCTGCCATAAAGCTCCAGAGAACTGAGTTTGATTCCCAGCTTGGGTGACTGTCTGTGCACAGCCTGCATGTTCTCCTCGTGTTTGCGTGGGTTTCCTCCGGGTGCTCCGGTTTCCTCCCGCAGTCTGAAAGACGTGCTGGTTAGGTGCGTTGGCCATGCTTAATTCTCCCACAGTGTATCCGAACAGGCACTGGAGTGTAGCGACTAGGGGACTTTCACAGTAACTTCATTGCAGTGTTAATGTAAACTTACTTGTGACACTAATAAATAAACATTAAAACTTGTAGAGATTTATAAACCCAGGAGGAGCATAGATAGGATGAATTAGACAAGATCTTTTCCCCAGGATAGGGGAGTCCAAAACTAGAGGACATAGGTTTAAAGTGAGAGTGGAAAGATGTAAAATGAACATGAGAATGATGTGGTAAGGAAGCAGCTGTCAGAGGAGGTGGGAGAAGTGGATACAAATACAACATTTAAAAGACATTTGGACAGTTACATGGATAGGGATGTGTGCCAAACACAGGCAAGTGGGATTATTCAGTTTCAGAAACTTGATCAGCATGGATGAGTTGGGCTGGAAGGCCTGTTTCCGTACTGTATATCTCTATGACTCTAATGAGCAGCTATCATTGTAATAAATATATCAAGATCCCAATGCTTGTTTTTTGATTTGATTTATTATTATCACATGTATTGGTATACAGTGAAAAGTATTGTTTCTTGCGTGCTATAAAGACAGAGTATACCATTCAAAGAGAAGGACAGGAGAGAGTGCAGAACGTAGTGTTACATTAATGTCATAGTTAGGGTGTATGTCAACTTAAATCAACTTAACGCGAGGTACGTTCATTCAAAAGTCTGACAGCAGCAAGGAAGATGCTGCTCTTGAGTTGGTTGTTACGTGACCTCAGACTTTTGTACCTTTTCTCGATGGAAGAAGGTGGGAAAGAGAACGTCCAGGGTATGTGGGATCCTTGCTAATGCTGACTGTTCTTCTGAGGCAGCGGGAAGTATAGACAGAGTCAATGGATGGGAGGCTGGTTTGCATGATGGACTGGGCTACATTCATCACACTTTGAGGTTTATTGTGACCTTGGATAGAGCAGGAGCCACACCAAGCTGTGATACAACCAGAAAGTTTGCTTTCTATTATGCATCTGTAAAAGTTGGTGAGAGTTATAGCTAACATGCCAAATTTTCTTAGTCTTCTGAGAAAGTAAAGGCTTTGTTGGGCTTTCCTGACAACATGGAGGGACCAGAACAGGTTGTTGGTGATTTGGACACTTACAAACTTGAAGCTTTTGACCATTTCCACTTTGTACCGTGATACAGACAGGGGCATGTACTCCACTACACTTCCTGAAATCAATGACAATTTTCTTCATTTTGTTGACATTGAGAGAGAGATTATTGTTGTCACACCAGTTCATAGATTCTCGGTCTCATTCCTGTACTCTGTCTCATCATTGTTTGAGATCCGACCCACAGCAAACTTGAAAATCGGTTTTCAGCGGGCGAACTATCCCATTAGCATCGTACTGATCTTAAAACAGAAAAAAAACCCTGAAAAAAAACTACATATATAAATCTTTGTAGCAGACTTTTAGTGACAGTGAGAGTATTTAGGCGAAGGAAAAGGTTGTTTTTTTTTTAAACGATTTGAAAAAAAACTAACCACTTCCTTCAGGTATTGCATGACCTTGGGGTTATTTGTAACCCCAATCTTTGATTAAGGTTAGGTGAAGGGTTTCATGAGGCTTGTCCCTCACAAGCTTATCTGCAGGCCAGAGCAACTTCAGGGACCCAGGCTTTGTGAGTGATAGAGTCATAGAGCAATACAGCATGCAAACAGGCCCGTTGGCCCAACTGGTCCACGCTGACCATGGTGCCCTCCCAGCTAGTCCCAATTACAATAACAAACAAAGAAAATTATAGCACAGGAAAAGGCTCTTCGGCCCTCCAAGTCTGCACCGAGCATTCTGCTTGACTGAACTGAAACCCTCTACTCTTCCTTGGACCATGTCCCTCTATTCTCATCAAATAGAGCCACGAAGAAGGCTTATAGTGTGTTTATTAACAGGGGATTTGAGTTTAAGAGTCTTGGGGTTATGCTGTAACTATATCAAACGTTGGTGAGACCACATTTGGAATATTGTGTTCAGTTCTGGTCACCTCATTATAAGAAGGATGTGGAAGTATTGGAAAAAGTGAGAGGAAATTTACCAGGAAGCTGCCTGGTTTGGAGGGTAGGTCTTATGAGGAAAGGTTGAGGGAGCAAAAACTTTTCTCTTTGGAGTGGAGGAGAATAAGAAGCAACTTAATAGAGGTTTAAAAGATGATGAGAGAGATAGATAGAGTGGATCTGCAGAGACTATTTCCTTAGGTGGATATAGCTGTTACTAGGGGGCATAACTATAAGGTCCATGGTGGGAGATTTAGGAGAGATGTTTGAGGTAGATTCTTCACTCAGGGAATGCTTGGGGTGTGGAATGCACTGCCTGCTGTGATAGTGGAGTCGGACACTTTAGGAACTTTCAAGTAGTTATTGGATAGGCACATGGAGCACACCAGAATGATAGGGAGGGGATAGCTTGATCTTGGGATTGGACATAGCTCGGCACAACATTGAGGCCGAAGAGCCTGTGCTGTGTTGTACTGTTCTATGTTCTATTTATGTATTTGTCAAGACTCTGCTTAAAAGTCAGGATCATATCCATACTTCCATTATCTCCCCCAGTAGCGAGTTCCAGGCACCCACCACCCTCTCTGTAAAAACTTGCCTTGTACATCTCCTTTAAGCCTTGCCCCTTGCACCTTAAACCTGTGCCCCCTAGTAACTGACTCTTCCACTCTGGGAAAAAGTTTCTGACTATCCTCTCTGTGCATATCCTTCATAATTGCCTGCGTTTATCCATATCCCTCTACATCTTTCCCATACCTGTACTTATCCAAATGTTTTTTAAATGATATGTTGGCCTTCATATCAAGAAGATTTGAGGATAGGAATAGGGATGTCTTAATGCAATTGTACAGGGCGTTGGTGAGGCCAAACCTGCAGTATTGTGTGTAGTTTTAGTGTTCTTATCTGAGAAAGGATGTCCTTGCAATAGAGTAAGTACAGCAAAGGTTTACTAGACTGATTCCTGGGAAGGGAGCTCTGTCATATAGGAGACACTAAGTTGGTTAGGATTATATTCACTATATATTAGATTATATATAATCTAATACAATGTTAGATTATATTTTATGAGGGAATCTCATAGAAACTTATAAAATTCTGACAGGGCTAGACAGGGTAGATTCAGAAAGAATATTCCCATGGTGGGTAAGTCAAGAACTAGGGGTTATAGCTTGAGGATAAGGGGTAAACCTTTTAGAATTGAGATGAGGTGAAATTTTTTCACCCAGAGAGTGGTGAATGTATGGGATTCACTAGCACAGAATGTAGTTAAAGCCAAAACGTGTGATTTCAAAAAAATAATTGGATATAGCTCCAGGGAGTAAAAGGATCAAGAGATATGGGGTGAAGATAGGATCAGGATATTGAATTTGATGAAGAACAATGATCAAAATTAATGGTGGAGCAGACTCGAAGGGCTGAATGGCCTCCTCCTGCTTCTATTTTCTATATTTCTATGTTAAGTGTTGCTTTTGTACTTGCCTTAAAGACTTTCTCTGACAGCTTATTGCCTCATACATCTCTTTGAACCTTGCTGTTGACCCTATAATCTGCATTCAAGTTTGTCCTACCAAAATGAATCACCTCGCACTTATCAGGGTTAAACTCCATCTGCCACTTTTCAATGTCTCTTTGCAGCCTACAAGAGCCCTCCACCTCACCACTACTTCACCAATCTTGGCGTCATTAGCAAATTTACTAACCGACCCTTCGGCTCCCTCCTCCAAGTCATTCATAAAAATTGCAAAATAACAGAGGACCCAGCACTGATCCCTGTGGTACACCGCTGGTAACTGGCCTCCAGTCTGAAAATTTTCCTTCCATCACCACCCTCTGTCTTCTATGAGATAGCCAGTTACTTATCCAAATGGCCAAATTTCCTTCTATCCAATACCTCCTTACTTTCTTCATGAGCCTATCATGGGGAACCTTATCAAACGCCTTACTAAAATCCACATATATGACATCAACTGCTCTTTCTTCATCTACACACTTAGTTACCTCCTCAAAGAATCCAATCAAATATGAGAGGCAGGATTTACCCCTCAAGAAACCGTGCTTACTATCCGGGATTAAGCTGCATCTTTCCAAATGGACAGAGCAGGTAGTCCGAAGCTTTCTCCCAGGGTGGAAGAGTCAATTACTAGGAGGCAAAGGTTTATGGTGTGAGGGGCAAGGTTTAAAGGAGGTGTACAAAGTAGATTTTTTATATAGAGAGTTGTGGGTGTCTGGAATTCGTTTTCAGGGGAGACAATGGAAGCAGATATGGCAGTGACTTTTAAGGGGCGTCTTGACAAGTATATAAATAGGATGGGAATAGAGGGATATGGCCCTCGGAAGGGTAGGCGATTTTTGTTAAGTTGGGCAGGATGGACGGTGCAGGCTCAGAGGGCCGAAGGTCCTGTTCCTGTGTTTAATTTTCTTTCTTCTTTGTTCTAATGGACATTTACTGTATCGCCTTCGTTGCAAATATATCTTTCCTTGGAAATGGAGACCAAAACTATAGAGATATGGGAATTTTACAGGCACTCATGCCCAAGGCTCCGAAGATCGTGCCCGAGGTCAATGGAAACTGCCATTCAGTGAGCCTCGCCCTCCCCAAAATCGGGATGGAGGGTCCTGCGAAATATCCCAGGAGTGGTCTCACCAAAAGCTCTGTAAAATTATAGCAAGACTTCTTTATTCTTAATCAGGGCACCTCCTGAAAGCCGTGTTGGTTAGATGCATTGGCCATGCCAAATTCTCCCTCAGTGTACCCGAACAGGTGCAGGAGTGTGGCGACTAGGGGATTTTCACAGTAACTTCATTGCAGTGTTAATGTCAGCCTATTTGTGACCAACAAATAAACCCCTTTAATTGCTTGCCGCAACTGTGCTTCTCTTGCGAGCACACACAAATCTCTCTGAACATCAGCATTTACCAATTTTCAAATCTTTTTAAGACATTCTGCTTTTCTATTCTATTCCAAAGCTTTACATTTTCCCATACTATATTCCATCTTGCACTTTGTTGCCCATTCACTTCCCTACCTATTCACGCCAATCAATGTTGAGTCACCATTATACGAAACCATACTTACAAAGTGAATGGAGATTGCACCGACTCAATACAATCTTTACCTTGCCTCAACCAGATTAGGTGGGATGGGACACAATGGATTCATAAACTCACTGCAGAAGTGGCCATTTGGCTCCTGGAGTCCGCACTGACTCTCTGGCCAAGTTTTTTACTCAGGTCCCCTCCCTTAACCCATATATTTGCCCTTCTATTCCAACTAATCCTACATACCTTGGGACACTAAGGGATGATTTAACATGGCCAGTCCACCTAATCTGCACATCTTTGGACCATCTTTAGAAACCAGAGCATCCAGAGGAAACCCATGCAGACACGGGGAGAATGTGCAGGTGCACAGACACTGAACCAAGCCGGGAATCGAACACAGTCCCCTGATGCTGTGAGGCAGCAGTGCTAACTATTGTGTTATCGTGCTTGCCTTAAACAGGCAAACAGCATATTGCCCTTTATTGCAAGGAGAGTGGAGTATAGAGTCCTAGAATCCTTGTAGTGCAGAAGACGCCATTTGGCCCATTGAGTCTGCACTGACTCTAACAGAATATCTCACCCAGGCCTTTTCGCACCCTATCCCTGTAAGCCCACAAGGAGGGAGTTGGGGACTACACTTTCCAAACATTTATCCTTAAACAATGGCTTGAATTCTCTGACCTTGCCTGTGCTGGGATTTTCTGGTCCCAATGCAGTGATTTGGAGATTTGGCTCAGTGCCAGTTTCTCTGTTCTCGCCGGTATGCAAGACCAGAGTATTCTGGTCAAGTTTTTTGATGAAACTAACACAGGGATTGAGTGAATCTGGCCTGTCCCTAGCTCCTGAGGGGCTGGGCCCAAATGCAGGCATCAGGTGCCTTACTTGGATAGGTCAGAGAAGTTGGCGAAGGGGGCCGATACGTGCTTTAAGTATCCACCAAGGATGCCTGAGGGAGTAGGATTTGGTCTCCAAAATCAGGCGTCATTGTGACTATCTTACACCCTTATAATGGGCAGAAAGAAGTGAATTCCACTTCCACTTCCCAAAGCACTTGTCCCTAACTAACTATGGCTTTGTAAAGGGGAGGTCATGCCTTGTGAATCTGGTAGAGTTTTTTGAGGAGGTGACGAAAATGGTCGACGAAGGGCGAGCCATGGATGTCGTCTATGTGGATTTCAGTAAGGCGGTTGACAAAGTCCCTCATGGCAGGTTCATGAAAAAGGTCATGGGATACAAGGACAGGTGTCTAGATGGATTGAGAACTAGCTTGGTAACAGGACACAGAGAGTATTAATGGAAGGGTCCTTTTCTAGCTGGAGGTCGGTCACTAGTGGTGTGCCGCAGAGCTCAGTACTAGGACTTTTGTTATTTGTAACATACATAAATGACTTGGAAGAGGGAGTAAGTGGTGTGATTAGCAAGTTTGCAGATGACACAAAGATAGCTGGACTTACTGATAGTGAGGAGCAGTGTCAGGCGATGCAACAGGATATAGATAGGCTGGTATATTGGGCAGAGAAATGGCAGATGGAATTTAAATCAGATAAATGCAGGATGATGCATTTTGGAAGAAATAATGTAGAGGGGAATTATACAATAAATGGTAGGCCTATTAAGAGCATAGAAATGCAGAGGGTGCAAGTACACAAGTCCTTAGAGGTGGCAGTACAGGTGGAGAAGGTGATGAAGAAGGCCTATGGTATGCTTGCCTTAATAGGGAGGGGTATAGAGCATAAAAGCTGGTGTCTAATGTTGCAGTTAATGTATAGAACATTGGTTTGCCTGCCTTTGGAGTACTGCATCCAGTTTTGGTCCTTCCTATCGGAAGGACGTGGAGACTCTGGAGAGAGTGCAGAGGAGGTTTACCAAGATATTGCCTGGTATGGAAGGTCTGAGCTACGAGGAAAGATTGGGCAAATTGGGGCTGTTGTTCTTAGAAAGGCAGAGAATAAGGGGAGATCTAATCGAGGTGTATAAGATTATGAAGGGTATAGATAAAGTGAGCAGTGGTAAGCTTTTTCCTAGGTTGGACACAATAATTATGAGCGGCCACGGGTTTAGGGTGGTGGGGTGGGGGGTGGGGCGAGGTATCACTTGGATGTTAGAGGGAGGTTTTTCACACAGGGGGTGGTGGGGGCCTGGAATGCACTGCCAAGTAAGGTGATGGAGGCAGGCACGTTAGCGTTGTTTAAGGTTTATTTAGGGTAGGTACATGTGTGGACTAGAAGTGAAGGGATACAGGAGACTTTTCTACATAAAGATCAAGAGCCTTGTGACTTCCCTGGGAATCAATTGATTCCTGTGGACCTTCCAACATATTTCATGGTTCACTTGCTTCATTTCTGCGTTTCTGGGGGATTCCGTAAATGTCTAAGTTTTTGCATGTCTATTGATGTTTTTCCCTTGGCTTTGCAGGTGATTCGGTCTGCCTTGTTGACCAATGAGGGGCATACATCCGGTGGATCTGAGAGAGCTGCTCTTAGATGTTGCTTCAAGAGTTACCGAGTGTTTTACGTTGTTAGTGTACGCTTAAACTGGACCAGCTGACAGGCAACACGACAGCTCAGTGACCATCATTGTTTGCTGTGCAGGTATATGGATTTCGGCCTGTGCCTGCGGGAGTTTGCACATTCTCCCCGTAATTGTGTGGGTTTTCTCTGGGTGATCCGGTTTCCTCCCACATCCCAAAAATGCGCTGATTGGTTAACAAATTGTCCCTAAATTAGACTTCCCTCAATCTTCCCCAATAGTTGTAGACAAAGATCATAGGTAGAGGAAGGCACTCAAATTGTTAAAAAGGGGGCGCGGGCTCAGTGGGCCGAAAGGGCCTGTTTCCCGTGCTGTGTTGTTCTTTGTTCTTTATTGTTGTTTGTATTTCCCCAGACCCTCATCTCCCTCATATTCGAATCAAGTTTATGTTTTTTCAATTTTAAACATACTGGGAGACATTGCCAAGATGGTTTTTGTTCAACAGAAGGTGCATGGCACGGTGGCACAGTGGTTAGCACTGCTGCCTCATGGTGCCAGGGCCCTGGGTTCGAATTGGGTCACTATCTATGCAGAGTCTGCATGTTCTCCCCTTGTCTGCTTGGGTTTCCTCATGGTGCTCCAGTTTCATTCCACGTTTTGAAAGACGTGCTGGTTAGGTGCATTGGGCATGTTAAATTCTAAATATTTTTAAGGTTGGGGCACCAGAATAATATAGTGATTAGCACCGCTGCTTCACATTGTCAGGGACCCTGGTTTGATTCTTGGCTTGGTTCCTTTTCTGTGTGGAGTTTGTATGTTTTGCCGTGCCTATGTTGGTTTCCTCCCAGAGTCCAAAAGATGTGCAAGATTGCCCATGCTAAGTAGCCCCTTAGTGTTGGGGAGAATGCACGGTACATACTTGGAGTTATGGAAGCAGAGCCTAGGTGGTATTGTAGTCTGTGAAGACTGAATGGCCTCTTCCTGCACAAGAAGGGATTCTATGATTCCATGAATGGACTTAAGTTGTTCTCTTCTTCAAAGTCTTAATTTCTCAGAACTTCCTGGGCCTCCCTTTGAGGCAGAGAAGGTACTAGAGGCACACGCAGGATATGAAATCATTAGTCTAACATAAAGCACCCTTTTCTACTTTTGAGGCTTTTATTTATTTGATGAAGGCGACAAAGCCAAATACTACAAGTTTCAGCTTTGCTTTTTTTTTAACTCCTACTCTGTTTTTTATAAGATGATTTATGGGTTGTCGGGAAGAGGCTTGGAGCTAACAGAAGGAGCAGACAGATGAAAGATCAGTGGGTAATGTTAACAATCTTTCAACAGGAATGAGATATATTTGGCTGGGTTTCAAGTTTAATGCATAATAGTTTTGTTTTGTCATCATCCCTCTCTTTGCCTAAGGCAGAAAAGGGATTAATTAGTCAATGTTGTATGTTATTAGGGAAGAGTGAACTCGTATTAAGGCCTAAAGAGTCACTGTTCAAACAAATGAGATAAATTGTTCGGGATATTTATGTATATACACATACACGCTCTACATAAACAGTCAACTGTGAGTGGGAGTGAAGTCTGTTCTCCTGGTGGGGAGGTTAAGTGAGGTGTCAGTCATGCATCAATGGGTAGGACCCTTACCTCTGAGGTTAGGAAGGTTGGAGGCTCCATTCCCACTAATCTAGGCCGGTCAACGCCCCCCAGTGCGGCACTCTGAGACTGCCAGGAGGTGCTATACTTCAAATGGGACATTAAAGCAAGGCCCCTCCATGTATGTCCCCTCAGGTAGATGATCCTGTGTCTGAAGAATAGTAAGGCAGCTCTCCCCAGTGTGTTTATCTCTCAGTCAACCTCACTGAGAAACTGATTAACTGATCTATATCTCCCTTGGGGAGCTTGTTGTGATCACCTGGGCTGCTGTCTTCGTATCTCCTCACAGTGACCCCACTTCAAAGCCACCACGCTGCCGGTGTGGTTTATTTAGACTTACAGAAGGCTTTTGATAAGCTCTCACATAACAGACTACAATGTAAAGTTAAAGCACATGGGATTGCAGGTAATGTCTTGAGATGGACAGCAAGCGGGTTAGCAGATAGGAAGCAAAGAGCTGGTTCTTTTTCTGATTAGCAGTTACTGAGGTTCCGCAAGGATCTGTGCTAAAACCCCAACTGTTCACATTATATATTAATGATTTGAAAGAAGGAACTGAATGTATTATTTCCAAAAAACAATTTGGTGGCAGGGTAAGATGACTCCTTGCCAGCATGCTCTGTGATTCTTTTATTCTCATTCTAAAACTTTATTCTAACTCTTTTAAACTCTCTAACAATGCACTTTTACAATCTCTTACAGATTTGGCGACTTTGCATTGTTTGTCTTTCTCTACACCCTCGCTCTTACTGTAACACTACATTTTGCACGCTCTCCTTTCTTCTCTATGTACGGTATGCTTTGTCGCGCGAGAAGCAATATTTTTCACTGTAAGCCAATACATCTGACAATAATAAATCAAATAAAAAGATGTTATGAAGTTGGGTGGGAGGGTGAGCTATGGGGAGGATGTGGAGATGCTTCAGTGTGATTCAGATAGGCTGAGTGTGTGGGCATGACTCACAAGCTTTCAAGATTATCTCCTTCATCAGGTGAATAAGGTGTTCAGGTCTCAAATAGCACAGATAACAGCACATATAACAGTCATATGTTATAACTGTTAACATAAGAACATAAGAAACAGGAGCAGGAGTAGGCCATCCAGCCCCTCGAGCCTGCCCCACCATTCAATAAGATCATGGCTGATCTGTAGTGGTTCAGTTCCACTTTCCGGCTTTCTCCCCGTAACCCTTAATCCCCTTGTCAATCAAATACCAATCAAACACCTGAAGTGTCATAACCCTGTTATAACACCTCATTCACCTGACGAAGGGAATAACCTCGAAAACTTGTGAGTTTACTGTCAAATAAATTGGTTGGACATAAACTGATGACACTAAGATGCTTGGATTGGTGGGTACAGAGGAGCAGTGCCAGGCAATACAACAGGACATAGATAGGTTGGTAGACTGGGCAGATAGATGGCAAATGGAATTTAATCCGGATAAATGCGAGGTGATGCATTTTGGCCGGAAAAATGTAGAAGAGAGTTATAGGATAAAAGGTAAAACTATTCGGAGTATAGAGACGCAGAGAGACTTGGGGGTGCAGGTTCACAAGTCTCTGAAGGTGTCTTCACAGGTGGAGAAGGTGATAAAGAAGGCGTATAGTATGTTAGCTTTCATAGAAAAGGGTATAGAATACAAGAGTAGGAGTTTGATGTTGCAATTGTATAGAACGTTGGTTAGGCCTCACTTGGAATACTGCGTCCAGTTCTGGTCGCCGTACTATCGGAAGGATGTGGAGTCCTTGGAGAGAGTGCAGAGGAGGTTTACCAGGATGCTGCCTGGTATGGAAGGACTGTCTTATGAGGAACGATTAAATAGACTGGGGTTGTTTTCCCTTGAAAGACGTCGGCTTAGAGGGGATCTAATAGAGGTGTATAAGATTATAAGGGGTATAGATAGAGTAAATGGAGGTAAACTTTTTCCACCTTCAGAAATGGATAGGACGAGGGGTCATGGCCTTAGGGTGAGGGGGGCTATGTATAAGACAAATATTAGAGGGCAGTTTTTCACACAAAGGGTAGTGGGGGTGTGGAATGCACTGCCGAGTAAGGTGGTGGGAGCAGGCACGCTGGGGCTGTTTAAGGGTCTCTTGGACAGCCACATGAGCGGTATGCAGATAGAGGGATATAGTAGGACTGTTTAACTACGGCTTTTTTTCCACAGGTAATTCGGTCCATACTTGACCAACAAGGAGCATGCATTCGGCAGGTGGTGCGAGGACAGCTCTTGGATGTTGATTCATGGGTTGCCTGGTGCTTCATGTCGTAAATGAGTGCTTTATCTGGACCATCTGAAGGGCACCATGACAGCTCAGTGACTATCGCTGTAGCTGTGCAGACACTTGGAATTGGGCCGGTGTCTGCGGGAGTTTGCGCGTTCTCCCCGTGGTTGCGTGGGTTTTCTCCGGGCGCTCCAGTTTCCTCCCACATCCCAAAAAATTCGCTCTTAGGCTGATTGGGAAACAAATTGTCCCTACATTGAGACTCTTCCATATTAGGAATAACCTAAAATTAGAATAGGATAATGGAATTGTTACTATACAGTTATGACGGTGGCGCGGGCTCGTTGGGCCGAAGGGCCTGTTTCCTGTGCTGTGTTGCTCTAAAAAAAAACCTGGTGTCAGACTTCTTACTGTGTTTACCCCAGTCCAACACTGGCATCTCTACATCATGTGCGGGCATGTGCATTGTAGATGCAGTATAATGTGGATAAATGTCAAGTTATCCATTTTGGCAATAATAATAGGAAGACAGATTGTTATTTGAATGGGTGTAAATTGAGAGAGATGGATACTCAGTGAGACCTTGTTGTCCTTGTGCATCAGTAGCAGAAAGTAAACACATAGGTACAGCAGGCAGTAAAAAAGGCAAGTGGTATCTTGGCCTTCATAGCAAGAGGATTTGGGTATAGGAATAGGGATGTTTTATTGCAATTGTGTAGGCCATTGGTGAAATGATGAATATTGTGTGCAGTTTTGGTGTCCTTATCTGAGAAAGGATATCTTTGCAATAGAGAGAGTACAGGAAAGATTTATCAGGCTGACCCTTGAGACTGTCATATGAGGAGACAGTATGTTGATTAAGATTATATTCATTGGAGTTCAGAAGATTGAAAGAGGATCTCATAGAAACTCATAAAATTCTAACAGGGTTAAGGCAGGGTATATTCAGGAAGAATGTTCCCGATGATAGGGGAGTCCAGAAATAGGGATCATACTTTGAGGATAAGGATTTAGAACTGAGGTGAGGAGAAATTTCTTCACCCAGAGAGTGCTGAATGTGTGGAATACACTAACACAAAATATAGTTAAGGCCAAAATGTTGTGTGATTTCAGGAAGAAATTAGATATAGTTTTGAGGCTAAAGGGATCAAGGGATATAAAGTTTAAAGTTTATTTATTAGCATCGCAAGTAGGCTGACATTAACGCTTCAATAAAGTTAATGTGAAAATCCCTAGTCACCACACTTTGGCACCTGTTTGGGTACACTGAGGAAGATCTTTCGGACAGTGGGAGGAAAATGGAGCACCCAGAAGAAACCCATGCAGACATGGAGAGAGTGTGTAGAATTTTCACAGACAGCGACCCAAGCTAGGAATTGAACCAGGTTCCCTAGGGTATCCAGGGTCGCGGGTCCCTAACACTGTGAGGCAACAGTGCTAACCACTGTGCCGTCATACTGATGTAGGGGGGACAAGCAGAAGTAGGATACTGAACATTCTTCCTGAATATACCCTGCCTTAACCCTTTTAGAATTTTATGAGTTTCTATGAGATCCTCTTTCAATCTTCTGAACTCCAATGATCAGCCATGATCAAAATGAATGGTGGAGCAGGCTCGAAGGCTCGAATGGCCTCTTCCTGCCTCTGATTTCTCTGTTCCTATGTTTTAATGAGGTGTTTTGGATGTGCTGAGATTTGAAAGACACAATCTAAATAAAAGCCCTTGTTTCCAATTAGACCAGTATTCAAACAGAATCTCAGCAAGCAAACATTCTGACACATACCGCCTTACACAGCAGCCTCACTGGATCCTGCTTGATGGACTCCAACTCACCTTATCCCAGATGTTCAGAGCTGGAGGAGATGCGTAGAGTACTCAAGGAGTATACTCAATGACTTCACTTATCTTGTGTGTCTTTCTAACTCTAACTGTAACAGTATTCCAGTGTGACCTCAGTGGTACCTTATACAGCTGCAACATAACCTCACTGTTTTTAAACTCCATCCCCCTAACAATGAAGGACAAAATTCTATTTGCCTTTTTAATTACCCGCTGCAACTGCAAACAAACTTTTTGTGATTCTTGCACAAGGACACCCAGGTCCCTCTGCACAGCAGCATGCTGCAATTTTTTACCATTTAAATAATGGTCCATTTTGTTATTATTCTTACCAAAATGGTTGACTTTACATCCATGGATGACTCAACACTGCACTCCACCCTCACCCACTCATTTAGATTATCTATACCCCTTTGCAGACTTTCAGCATCATCCGCACACTTTACTCTGCCACTCATCTTAGTGTCATCAGCGAATTTTGACACACTACACTTGGTCCTCAACTCCAAATCATCTATGTAAATCGTAAACAATTGCAGTCCCAACACTGATCCATGAGGCGCACCACTAGTCACTGATTGCCAACCAGAAAAACATCCATTTCTGAAAAACGTGCTTGTTAGATGCACTGGCTGTGCTAAATTCTCCCTCAGTGTACCCAAACATTTGCTGGAGAGTGGTGATTTGGGGATTTTCACAGTAACTTCATTGCGGTGTTAATATAAGCCAGCTTGTGACACTAATAAATAAACTATAAAAAAAAACAGTTCTTTCTCTTCTTTACTTGGTTTACAGAATACTGAATACACAATACTTACGGAATACTGAGAGGCCTCAATAGAGTGGACATGGAGAGGATGCTTCCACAAGTAGGAAAAACTGGATCCGGAGGGCAAAATCTCAGGCTAAAGGGACGATCCTTTAATTTCTTGAATTTCTTCAGCCAGAGAGTGGGGAATCTGCAGAGCTTATTGCCTTAGAAGGGTATGGAAGCCAGATCATTGAGTGTCTTTAAGACAGTGATAGATAGGTTCTTGATCAATAAGTGGATTAAGGTTTATGGGGAAAAGGCAGGAGAATGGGGATGAGAATCAAATCAGCCATGATTGAGTGGCTAGGCAGATTTGATGGGCCAAATGGCCTAATTCTGCTCCTGTACCTTATAGTGTTATGGTCTAATATATCACTGGAAGAGACCCTCTGAACTCAGGGATAACATTTCCTACTGCAGTAGTCAGGTGAAGCGATCACTCTTCCTTCTAACCTCTCCTGACTCGAGGAGATGGAAAATCTGATCCGGGATTTTGGGTTGTTGGATACTGACTCTTTTTTCTCTGAGTCAGGATGTGGCTTCACAGTTTCCCCTCCAAAGACTTGAACACAAAACTCTGCTGTGTCTTTCCAATGAGGTCCTATCTGTCTCTCGGGAGGACGTTCAAGACCCTATGGTGTTATTTCAAAGAGGAAGGCTGGGGATTTTCCGGCCACGCGCTCACCCCAAGGCTGTAAAACCCCACCTGGGATCAGGAGAGCTTTGCACGGTCCCGCCCACTACGATTGCTGTGGCAGGCGGGATGGAGAAATTCCACCCGAAGGGTCAGGAGCTCTCCGTAACGTCCTGTCTGATATTTGTAAGCTAGATCATCATCACATGATCTGATCATTATCACCTTGCTGTTTGTGGGATCTTGCTGTGCACAAATTTGCCAACACATTTCTGACACTACAACAGTGTCAGAAGAGTACAGTTCCAAAATACTCCATTGGCTATAAGGGAAACATCCTGATGTGGGGGTAGGTGCTATAGAAATGCAAGCTCCCTTCCGATCATCATAAAATGCACACAGGAACCCATCTTGCACACCCACTCCCAATCCTGATGTGACAGGATGACACAGCAGGGGTAGCATGGTGGCACACTGGTAAGCACTGCTGCCTCACATCGGTCGCCTGTCCAGCCTTGTTTCCCAGAACCAGGTCTAAGATAGCCTGTTCCCATGTCGGACGATCTAAACATTGTCCTCTTGGACGCTGAACAAAGTCTGCCCCGTCCAAGCCCCCGAGCACTAAAGGAATCCCAATCTATGTTGGGGAACTTAAAATTGCCCATCACAACAACCCTGTTGTTTTTCTATCTTCCCTTCCTCCACATCACATTGGGAGGTCTGTAGTATAATGCCAACAGTGTGATTGCACTGCTCCTGTTGCTGAGTTTTATCCACATGGCCTCACTGCATTGTCCCACCAAGGTGATCCCCCCCTCTGTATAGCTGTGATACACTCCCTAAGCAACACCATCACCCCTTTTGTCATCCTCTCTATCTCACCTGAAGCATCTAAATCCTGGAATGCTAAACAGCCAGTCCTGCCCTTCTTTCATCCAAGTCTCTGTAATTGCCAAAACAAAATAGTTTCATGTATTAATCCAAGATTTAAATATCTGTCATACTCCTTGTGTTAAAGCAAATCTTCAATGCCACCATGCCACCCTGGAATTAAGAATCTAATGATGACCATGAAACCATTGTCGGGCGGCACAGTAGCACAGTGGTTAGCACTGCTGCTTCACTGCTCCAAGGGTCCTGGGTTCGATTCCTGGCTTGGGTCACTGTCTGTGTGGAATTTACACATTCTTCTCGTGTCTGCATGGGTTTCCTCTGGGTGCTCTGGTTTCATCCCACAGTCCAAAAAATGTGCGGGTTAGGTTAATCGGCCATGCGGAAATTGTCCTTAGGTATATAGGTATGAGGGATTAGTGGGTAAATATGTAGGGATATGAGATAGGAATTGTGGTCAGTGCAGATTTGATGGACCAAATGGCCTTCTTCTGTACTCTCGGGATTCTAAGTTCTAATTGCCAATTGTCGGAAAACCATCTGGTTCACTAATGTCCTTTAAGGAAGGAAATCTACCATCCTTAGGTAACTCCAGAGCCACAACAATGTGGTTGACTCTTAACTGCCCTCTGAAATGGCCTAGCAGATCAAGGACAACTAGGGATGGGCAATAAAGGCTGGTCTTATTACTGATGCTCACATATGAATAAAAACAACTCCAGTACAATGGGCTTTGCCAATATGGAGATGGTACTCTTCTGACTTGGAACAAACATTTGCCACCCAATGTCTTGGGCTCTTTCCCATTAGTCCTGTACCTGTTTGAAAGATCACCAAACCATCCAGTTTCTAAGTCAGAGCAATGCCAGGAAGAGGGACTTGCATTTATATAAAAGCAAAATACTGCGGATGCTGAAAATAATGCCATAAGATTATATAATAAGGTTATAAGTTTATATAACCTTATTATAAAGGTGTCCCCTGCTAGCACGAGGGGACACAGCTTTAAATTAAGGGGTATGAGTTATAGGACGGATATCAGAGGTAGGTTCTTTACTCAAAGAGTGATTAGGGAATGGAATGCCCTGCCTGCAGCTGTCGTAGATGCGCCAAGTTTGGTGGCGTTTAAGAGGTTAATTGATAAGTACATGGAAGAGAAGGGAATGGTTTAGTTTGGAGGGGCATTGCTTTTTATTTTGGTCGGCACAACATCGAAGGTCGAAGGGCCTGTTCTGTGCTGTAATGTTCTATGTTCTATGTTCTATAAGGCATTGGTGAGGCCGAATTTAGACCATTGTGTACATTGGTCACCTAGTTAAAGGAAGGATGTAAATAAGGTTGAAAGAGTGCAGAGAAGGTTCACAAGGATCTTGCCAAGGCTTGAGAAGCTTACAGAGAGAGATTGAATAGGTTAGGACTTTATTCCCTGGAGCATAGAAGAATGAGGGGAGATTTTTTTGCTTTTATTGGTAGAGGGATTGAATTTTGGAGCCGCAACGTCATGTTGCAACTGTACAAAACTGTACAAAAGTGCGGCCGCACTTGGAGTATTGCGTGCAGTTCTGGTCCCTGCATTATAAGAAAGATGTGGAGGCATTGGAGAGGGTACAGAGGAGGTTTACCAGGATGTTGCCTGGTATGGAGGGCAGGTCTTATGAAGAGAGGCTGAGGGATTTGAGGTTGTTTTCGTTAGAAAGGAGGCGGCTAAGAGGAGACCTTATTGAAACATATAAGATGATTAGAGGTTTAGATAGGGTGGACAGTGATAGCCTTTTTCCTAGGATGGAGAAAGCTAGCACGAGGGGACATAGCTTTAAATTAAGGGGTGGTAGTTATAGGACGGATGTCAGAGGTAGGTTCTTTACCCAGAGGGTGGTAAGGGTATGGAATGCCCTGCCTGGGTCAGTTGTAGATGCGCCAAGTTTGGTGGCGTTTAAGAGGTTAGTAGATAAGTTTATGGATGAAAAGGGAATGGTTTAGGTTGGAGGGTCATTGCTTTTTCCTAATTGGTCGGCGCAACATCGAAGGCCGAAGGGCCTGTTCTGCGCTGTAATGTTCTATGTTCTATGTTCTATTTGATAGAGGTGTATACCCATTTTGATGGGTATAGATAGAGTGAATACAAGCAGGCTTTTTCCACTGAGGCTAAGGGAGAAAAAAAACAAAGGCATGGGTTAAGAGTAAAGGAGAAAAGTTTAAAGGGAATATTGGGGGGATTCTTCATGCAGAGAGTGGTGGGAGTGTGGAATGAGCTGCCAGATAAAGTGGTAAATGCAGGGTCACTTTTAACATTTAAGAAAAGCTTGGATGGGTCCATGGATGAGAGGGGTGTGGAGGGATATGGTCCAAGTGCAGGTCAGTGGCACGAGGCAAAAAATGGGTCGGCACAGACAAGAAGGGCCAAAAGGCCTGTTTCTGAGCTGTAATTTTCTGTGGTTCTATGGTTCTAAGACAGAGCAGCAAAAGCAGGCTATTTGGCCCATCAAGACTGCCATTCAGTAATGATTATTCTGATATGTTAATCTCAACTCCACTTTTCTACCTTATCCCCATAACCCTAGATTTCCTTACTGATTAAATATCTGTCTATCATAGACTTGAACATACTTATTGACCTAGCCTCTATAGCTCTCTGTGGTAAAGAACTCCACAGATTCACTATCCTCTCAGAGAAGAAATTTCTCCTCACCTCTGTCTTAAATGGGCAACTCCTTACTCAGAGATTATACCCACTGGCTCTGAAATCTCCCAATTGGGGTAACAGCCTCTCAGCATTCATCCTGTCAAGACCCAGAGAATCCTGTATGTCTCGATAAGATTGCCTCTCAGGAAAGGCCCAACCTACTCAGCTTTTCAGCCGACAGTGGAGAAGCAGGCTATTTGGCCCATTGAGTCTGCACTGATTTTCTCCCATGCAATATCATAGAACATAGAACATTACAGCACAGAACAGGCCCTTCGGCCTTCGATGTTGCGCCGACCAATTATGAAAAAAGCAATGACCCTCCAGACTAAACCATTCCCTTCTCTTCCATAAACTTATCAACTAACCTCTTAAACGCCACCAAACTTGGCGCATCTACAACTGCCGCAGGCAGGGCATTCCACTCCCTAACCACCCTCTGGTCCTACCTAGACATGCTGAGTTCTGCCAGCATTTTCTCTTTTCACGTGCATTGATATAGAGCCTTTCACAACCTCAGGATTTCCCAAGGTGCTTCACTTCTGTGTGAAAAATTCACCCCTCAGGTCCCTTTCTCCTTAAGTCTCTGCCCCCTAGTTTTGGACACCCCTCCCTGGGGAAAAGACTTTGGCTATTCACCTTATCTATACCCCTCATTCCTCCCAATGCTCCGGTTTCCTCTCACAGTTCTGGTTACATGCACTGGATGTGCTAAATTCTCCCTCAGTGCCCTCGAATTAGGCACTCTTTGAGTTTAAGAGCCATGGGGTTATGCTGCAACTATACTGGACGTTGGTGAAACCACGTTTGGAATATTGTGTTCAGTTTTGGTCACCCCACTATAAGAAGGATGTGGAAGCTTTGGAGAGAGTGCAGAGGAGATTTACCAGGTTGCTGCCTGGTTTGGAGGGTAGATCTTATGAGGAAACGTTGAGGGAGCTGGGGCTTTTCTCTTTGGAGTGGAGGAGGATGAGAGGGGACTTAATAGAGGTTTATAAGATGGTGGGGGATAGATAGAGTGGACATGCAGATACTATTTCCTCAGGTGGATGTAGCTGTTACTAGGGAGCATAACAATAAGGTTCATGGTGGGAGATATAGGAGGGATGTCCGAGGTATATTCTTTACTCAGAGAGAGGTTGGAGTGTGGAATAGACTGCTTGCTGTGATAGTGGAGTCGGACACTTTAGGAACTTTCAAGCGGTTATTGGATAGGCACATGGAGCACACCAGAATGTGGGATAACTTGATAGAACATAGTACATAGAACATAGAACATTACAGCACAGAACAGGCCCTTCGGCCTTCGATGTTGTGCCGACCAAAATAAAAAGCAATGCCCCTCCAAACTAAACCATTCCCTTCTCTTCCATATACTTATCAATTAACCTCTTAAACGCCACCAAACTTGGCGCATCTACAACAGCTGCAGGCATGGCATTCCACTCCCTAATCACTCTGAGTAAAGAACCTACCTCTGATATCCGTCCTATAACTCATACCCCTTAATTTAAAGCTGTGTCCCCTCGTGCTAGCTTTCTCCATCCTAGGAAAAAGGCTATCACTGTCCACCCCTATCTAAACCTCTAATCATCTTATATGCTTCAATAAGATCCCCTCTTAGCCGCCTCCTTTCTAACGAAAACAACCTCAAATCCTTCAACCTCTCTTCATAGGATCTGCCCTCCATACCAGGCAACATCCTGGTAAACCTCCTCTGTACCCTCTCCAATGCCTCCACATCTTTCTTATAATGTTGGGACCAGAACTTCACACAATACTCCAAGTGCGGCCGCACTAGAGTTTTGTACAGTTGCAACATGACGTTGCGGCTCCAAAATTCAATCCCCCTACCAATAAAAGCTAAGACTCCATATGCCTTCTTAACAACTTTATCCACTTGACTGCCTACTTTCAGGGATCTATTGACACATACACCAAGATCCTTCTGTTCCTCAACACTATTAAGAGCCCTACCATTAGCCCTATACTCTACACATTTATTGTTCCTGCGAAAGTGCATTACCTCACACTTTTCCACATTAACTCCATTTGCCACCTCTCGGCCCAGCTCTGCAACTTGTCCAAGTCACTCTGTAAACTATAACACCCCTCTTCACTATCTACCACTCCACCGACTTTAGTGTCATCTGCAAATTTACTGATCCATCCCTCAATACCCTCATCCAGATCATTTATAAAAATTACAAACAGCAGGGGCCCAAAACAGACCCCTGAGGCACACCACTTGTCACCGAACTCCCGATGAATATCTCCCATCAACCACCACCCTCTGTTCTTCTATCTGCCAGCCAATTCCTAATCCAATTAGCTAAATCACCCTCTATTCCACACATCTGCATTTTCTGTAGAAGTCTTCCATGGGCCACCTTATCGAACGCTTACTAAAGTCCATATATACTACATCAACGCCTTACCCCCATCCACCTCTTAGTCACTTTCTCAAAAACTCAATGAGGTTAGTAAGGCATGACCTACCCTTCACGAAACCTCATGATGGAAGAGAAGGGAATGGTTTAGTTTGGAGGGGCATTGCTTTTTATTTGGTCGGCACAACATCGAAGGCCGAAGGGCCTGTTCTGTGCTGTAATGTTTTATGTTCTATGTTCTATGAAACCATGCTGACTATCCCCAATCAATCATTTCTCTCTAAATACTTAAATCCTATCCCTAATAATTCTCTCCAATACCTTGCCCACACAGAAGTAAGACTCACTGGCCTATAATTCCCTGGAAGGTCTCTCTTCCCCTTCTTAAACAATGGGACCACATTCGCTATCCTCCAGTCCTCCGGAACCACACCCGTAACCAACGAGGACCTGAAGATCAGAGCCAGAGGCTCTGCAATCTCCTCTCTTGCCTCCCAGAGAATCCTAGGGTAAATCCCGTCCGGCCCAGGGGACTTATCCAACTTCAAACCCTCGAGAATTTCTAGCACATCCTCCCTATCTACTACAATACTTCCCAATTTGCAACCCTGTACCTCAGTGTTCTCCATAGCTACATTTCCAGCACTCTGCGTGAATACCGAAGAGAAATATTTATTCAGTGCCTCACCAATCTCTTCAGGCTCCACGCACAACTTCCCACTGCTGTCTATGACTGGCCCTAATCTTGCCCTAACCAATCTTCTATTCTTAACATATCGAAAGAAAGCTTTAGGATTCTCCTTAATCCTATCAGCCAACATCTTCTCGTGTCCCCTCTTAGCTCTCCTCAATTCACTTTTTAGCTCCTTCCTGGCTAATCTATAGCTATCCATTGCACTAACTGAGCCTTCAAGCCTCATCCTGACATAAGCCTCCTTTTTCTTCTTAACCAGCAAATCAACTTTTTTCGTACACCAAGGCTCTCTTACTCGACCATTTCCTCCTGCCTGACAGGGACATACTTATCAAGGACTCGCAGCAGCTGCTCCTTGAATAAGCACCACATTCCAGATGTTCCCAGTCCCTGTAGTTTCCTAGTCCAATCTATGCACCCTAATTCTCTCCTGATGGCCTCATAATTACCCTTCCCCCAGCTATAACTACTGCCCCCAGCTTCATGCCTATCCCTGTCCATCACTAAGGTGAACGTAACCGAATTGTGGTCACTATCACCAAAATGTTCACTAACTTCCAAGCCTAACACCTGGTCTGGCTCATTGCCCAGCACCAAATCCAATGTAGCCTCACCTCTAGTTGGCCTATCTACATACTGAGTCAAAAAACCTTGATCTTGGGTTTGGACATAGCTCGGCACAACATCGAGGGCCGAAGGGCCTGTACTGTGCTGTACTGTTCTATGATCTTGTTGAATTGAATGGCAACACAGACTCCAAGGGCTGAATGGCCTCCTTCTGCTCAAATGTTCCAATGGCCATCTGCAGCCTGCAAATCAGGTTTCCTGAGAATGGTTCCGTGGTAATACGATCACCTCCCTGGCCATTTCGTCAGTGAATTTCTTATCAAAGTAATATTCACTGCTGAGAGGGTTAATTACCTCTGATATTGTTTCCAATTATGTGCAGATAAAGCTGTCTGGTCCTTGACTTCATAAAACATGTCACGGGGGAATCATTGCCTCTCTCCGCGTCTCTGTCTGTCTCTCGCTCCCTGCGGACAAACACCCCACGGTGTTAAGCTAAACGAAAGAATCATTCATTAACCTCTGACCTGGAAGTGATTTCCGTTTGAGAGGCCTCCATTGTGATTTCACTCCCAGCTGCTATTGACAGTTCCCGTGACAACACCAAATAGATTAACTCTGTTACATGACAAAGGGGACAATAAAGCTTTCAATTATTCAAATCATATAATTTGCAACAACACCAGCCATAATTAATGAGTTGGTTTCTTCTGTCACTTGCCTGAAGCTATACCGGCCCATTATATTTACATTCTTTGCAGTGAAAGCAGCAAATAAAGCCATGTAGCTCTCAACCATCCAGCCCCATATTGCAATACCCATCCCCTCTCACTTTATACACCCGCACAGACCTCTTCGCCAAACACCCAAATAAGTAATGAGGGGAGCCTAAATCTCAAGCCGAATATGACTTACAGCAGTTGTGAGATTTCTCGTTTGCAACATCTTCTTCAATCTGGTGGATTTGTGCTGTTTGCCCTTCAAGGCCATTGTATCCTCCCTGAGCCCTCGTGTCCAGGATTGACCAGAGCTTTGTATCATTGTGCTATGACATTTCATTAGAATCCCTGCAGTGCAAAAAGAGGCCATCTGGCCCATCGAGTCTGTTCCAACCATAATCCCACCCAGGCCCTATTCCCATAACCCCTGATATTTACCCTGCTAATCCCCCTGTTCCCATAACCCCTGATATTTACCCTGCTAATCCCCCTGTTCCCATAACCCCTGATATTTACCCTGCTAGTCCCCCTGTTCCCGTAACCCCTGATATTTACGTTGCTAGTCCCCCTGTTCCCATAACGCCTGATATTTACCCTGCTAGTCCCCCTGTTCCCATAACCCCTGATATTTACCCTGCTAGTCCCCCTGTTCCCATAACCCCTGATATTTACCCTGCTAGTCCCCCTGTTCCCATAACCCCTGATATTTACCCTGCTAGTCCCCCTGTTCCCGTAACGCCTGATATTTACCCTACTAATGCCCCTGTTCCCGTAACCCCTGATATTTACCCTACTAATGCCCCTGTTCCCGTAACCCCTGATATTTACCCAGCTAGTCCCCCTGTTCCCATAACCCCTGATATTTACCCTGCTAATCCCCCTGTTCCCATAACCCCTGATATTTACCCTGCTAATACCCCTGTTCCCATAACCCCTGATATATACCTTGCTAGTCCCCCTGTTCCCGTAACCCCTGATTTTTACCCTGCTAGTCCCCCTGTTCCCGTAACGCTTGATATTTACCCTACTAATCCCCCTGTTCCCGTAACCCCTGATATATACCTTGCTAGTCCCCCTGTTCCCGTACCCCTGATTTTTACCCTGCTAGTTCCCCTGTTCCCGTAATGCCTGATATTTACCCTACTAATCCCCCTGTTCCCGTAACCGCTGATATTTACCCAGCTAGCCCCCCTGTTCCCGTAACCCCTGATATTTACCCAGCTAGTCCCCCTGTTCCCGTAACCCCTGATATTTACCCAGCTAGTCCCCCTGTTCCCGTAACCCCTGATATTTACCCAGCTAGTCCCCCTGTTCCCATAACCCCTGATATTTACCCTGCTAATCCCCCTGTTCCTGTAACCCCTGATATATACCTTGCTAGTACCCCTGTTCCCGTAACCCCTGGTATTTACCCTGCTAGTCCCCCTGCTCCCGTAACTCCTGATATTTACCCTGCTAGTCCCCCTGTTCCTGTAATCCCTGGTATTTACCTGGCTAGTCTCCCTGTTCCCGTAACCCCTGAAATTTACCTGCTAGTCCCCTTGTTCCCGTAACCCCTGATATTTACCCTGCTAGTCCCCCGTTCCCATAACCCCTGATATTTATCCTATTAATCCCCCTGTCTCCGTAATCCCTGATATTTATCCTGCTGGTCCCCCTGTTCCCATAACCCCTGATATTTATTCTTCTAGTCCCCCTGTTCCGGTAATACCTGATTTTTACCCTGCTAGTCCCCCTGTTTCCATAACCCCTGATATTTATCCTGCTAGACCCCCTGTTCCCGTAACCCCTGATATTTACCCTGCTAATCCCCTGCTCACATAACCCCTGATATTTACCCTGCTAGTCCCCCCGACACTAAGAATCAATTTTAGCATGTCCAATCAACCTAACTCTCTCATCTTTGTACTGTGGGAGGAAACCGGACCACCTGGAGGAAACTCAACGCAGACATGGGCAGAACATGCGAACTCCAGAAAGACAGTAACCCAAACAGAAATTGAACTCATGTCCCTGGCACTATGGAGCAGTAGTTCTAACCATGGTGCCACCATGCCACTAATGGAATATGGCATTCCACTAGATTGCTCTCAGTATCCGTGCACCAGCCTTTTTTTCTTTGATTTGTGTACGCAAATGTTTAAATCTCTATAAACTTCCTCAGTCCCTCATCATTTTTCATAGAACATTCTAATTTGTCTGTTGAAATAAATGTGTTTTTCTGCATTGATGTTCAACCATTGCTGTCCCCTCATTTACAAAGAACAAAGAACAGAGAACATTTACTCTGTCCATGTCCCTAAGAAACCTTCCACTCACATCTGCAGAACTCATCTGAATTTTCCCGCGAATGGTGAGGGTCCCCGGCTTTTCCAATGTGGCTCCAGAAGCCCGAATCTGAAAGTCCCATCCCTAAGCCCCATCCCCCATTCCTTGTTTTAGAGGGGTGGGGGTGGAGGAGGAAAAGAAAAGGAGGAACAGGTTGCACTTTGTATGTCCATAGTTCACAGAGGCACTTGTTAACATGTAGTCAGATCCAGTTTTTGCTACGGGGATGTCTAAAACATTACTTGTGCACATTAGACGTACCAGCAGAAGGTTGGAAGTTAGTGGAGCTCTTTGGAGCGGTAAAGTACTATTTGGAGAAGTATGGTGCCCTTTGGGGTTGTTAAAATTAGACTTGAATGTTTGTAAAAGTGGAAAAACTCATTGCAACTGTCAAGCTTATTGGAACCATCAAGGGAGATATCAAGCGGTGAGGGCATTCAATTCTCCTGCCCTTTAACAACTTGAAAAAAAAATCCTGCAGTGTTAAAAAAAGAATCAGTGCTTGCTATTTCACTCTGTGAGTGTTTTCCAGTGGTGGAGTTGACTCACTTATGGGCACTGGTGAGATTGTTCAGTTCCAATGATGTATTTTGAATGGCTCATCTTTCTTGTTGCTGGGAATGTGATGTAGAAGATTGCCTTTGGTGGGATTGGAAGATCCTGCTGGCAGGAAGGGCTGGGAATTCTCACCTGGAGTGAATGGGTGCTTATCAATGAATCTACTTTGTTAAAATAATGAATTGATCAAGATGCTTAGAACTATATTTTATTTTCTATCAGCTTGGGTGCTGAGGTGTCTAGTGGATGCTTGGTTCTATTTTATTTGTTCATAGGATTTGGGCATTGCTGCCTGGTACAAGATTCATCTCTGAGGGAACTTAAGAGTTGACCACATTGTTGTGGTAAGGATGGTAGATTTCCTTCCCTAAAAGACATTAATGAACGAGGCGGGTTTTAACAACAATCGACAATGGTTTCATGGTCATCATTTGACTTTTAATTCCAGATTTTTGCTGAATTCAAAGTTCACCATCTGCCATGGTGGGATTCGAATGCAGGTCCCAGAGTATTACCCTGGGTCTCTGGATTATTAGTTCAGCAACAATATCTTTATGCCACTGCCTCCCCATGTTGCTTTCCCATGTTGCTTCTCTCTCTGTCCCTCACGTTTTCTCTGTCCCCTTGTTGTCCCTCTCTCCGCTGTATTCTTTGCTTCTCTATGCCCATTCCTCTCCCTTCTTCCTCCGTATTGTCTCTCTCTCTCTCTCTCCACATCTCTCTCCTCCAAAGCTGTCCAATTCTCTGCCTCCACAGTCTTTATTTGTCTCTCTCTCTCTCTCTCTCCCCCCTTTGTTCCCTCTCTCTCGCTCTATCTCTTTTTCCCCACTATGCAGTCTCTCTTGTCACATTGTCTCTCTATTCCTCATGCTATCTTGCCTTTTCTCCCTATATCTCTCTCTCTCTCTCTCTCTCCCTCCCTCTACCCCACAATTTTGTCTCTTCCTCTATTCCCATATGTCTCTCTCTCTCTCTGTCTCTCTCTCTCTCTCTCCCCCCTCTCTATGATCTCACTTCCATTTTTTCAATTTTGCAATGCTCTCCACGACACCCCACACCCTCCACCTGCACCCACCTTGGTATTTTACTGATGGCAGTTCTCAAATGGGCTAAATACTCCAAAGAAAAGAAGAACTACTGAGAAATCAGGAAAGATTTCTCTGAAATCACAGCTTTAAATTAAGGGGTGATAGTTATAGGACGGATATCAGAGGTAGGTTCTTTACCCAAAGGGTGGTTCGGGAGTGGAATGCCCTGCCTGCGGCTGTTGTAGATGCGCCAAGTTTGGTGGCGTTTAAGAGGTTAATTGATAAGTATATGGAAGAGAAGGGAATGGTTTAGTTTGGAGGGGCATTGCTTTTTATTTTGGTCGGCGCAACATCGAAGGCCGAAGGGCCTGTTCTGTGTTGTAATGTTCTATGTTCTATGTTCTAGATCAAGGGTTAGTGAGGCAGCTCTACTGCACGAGATCATGCAGGCATGATGGGCTGAATGGCCGCCTACTGTGTTATGCACACAGTGCTATGTGATTCTATGAGCTTGTTGCTTTAGTATGAAGTCTCTGGTAAGTGCATCTTTCCAAAGACCCAGCCATGGTTTGACCTTGGGACGGAGCTACACTGAGCGGTATTGTATTCCGATTTATGTGCTCAGTGGAACAATTTCTCTGAGTCTGTCCCCTGCAGCCACAAGCCAGCCCCGACTCGCTGCTTCCCAACCAGGAAACAGGAGTTAACTGACCTGCCAGGCTCGCTGGCTGAAAAATTATTATTGTGCAAAGTTTATTTTTACCGGTGCTGCCGGATAAATGAGTTTGCAAAGAGGGCCACTTTAGCGCAGTTGATGGCTCATTGCTCGCCTTTTCCATAAATAGGAATTGTCATTAATCTCCACCAAACAAGCAGCTATGATGTGAGTCAGTGTCGTTGGTGAAAGCACAATGTGATAGATTCCACTCACTTTACCCTTACCTCCCTCCCCTTCACACTCTCCCCCTCTCTCAGTCTACCTCACCTTTCTACTCTCTTCCTCCTATTTCTCTCTCTCCCCCTCTCTCACAGTCTTTCAGCTCTCCTCTTCCTACCTCTCTACTTCTAGCTCTCACCCCTTCTCTCAGTCTATCTCTCCTTTCTACTCTTTCCCTCCTATCTCACTATCTCTCCCTCTCACACTCTCTCCCTGTCTCTCACCGTCTGCCGATCCCTTCTATTCTTCTCCTCCTATCTCTTTATCTCTCCCTCTCTCACACTCCCTGCCCCTTTCTCATCATTTATCCCTCCTTTCTACTCTCTTCCTCCTATCTCACCATCCCTCCTTCTCACATTCACTTCTACTCATTCTGTCTATGTCTCCCTCTCTTCTTCTCCTCTATCTGTTTCTCCCTCTCACATTCTCTCCTCCTCCCTCTATCTCTTCCTCTCACATTCTCTCCTTCCTCTCTCTCTATTTATCTCTTCACACACTCTCCCCCTTCCTCTTCATCTGTCTCTCTGTCTCTCCCTCTCTCTCCACTTTCTCTCTTCCACCCCTTTCTCTGTCTATTTGAATCCTTTCTCACTCTCTCTCTGTCTGTCTCTACACACTCTCTCCTTTCTTTCACACTCCCTCACTTTTCTCACCCATCCACTCTCTCCTTATTTTTAACAGACTTTTGTTTTTTTCCTTCCTTTCTTCCCCTTTTTGATTTTTGTCGCTCTTTTGCCTGTCAGTTTGATTCTCTTTTCATTCTCTTTTCTCCTTCTTTTTCCATCCTGTCTTCTGCTCTCTTTTCCTTTCGCCCCATTTTCTCACCTTTGCAATCTTTTATCCATATTTCTTCTTCCTCCTTTTCTTCTCTTTCAACCCATTCTTTTTCTTTTAATCTTCTCTTGCTTTTGTCCCTCCTTCTCTCTCCTTTGAACTTTCTATCTCTCTCTCTCTCTCTCTCTCTCTCTTTGTCCTCCTGCTCTCTGTCAAAGAACAAAGAAAATTACAACACAGGAACAGGCCTTTTTGGCCCTCCAAGCCTGCACCGACCATACTGCCCAAATGAACTAAAACCTCCTACCTTTCTGGGGACCATACCCCTCTATTCCCTGTCTCTGTCTTTGTTTTTTTTTATTTCTCTCTATCTGTGTTTCTCTCTCCTTCTCTCACTCTCATAAATTTTCTCAAGGTGCCAGCGTTGAGATCATGCAAGCGCCTCTGGTCTCCATCCCTCCAAAACAAAACAAAGCAAAAGGGGCTATCAAAAAATATTGAATGACGAATGGTCCCTTAAAAATCAAATGGAAACTCTACTTGGGAGGTTTAGTGTGAACTGTGGGAGGATACTGTTATGTCTGTTGGGGCCTGTCCCTTTAAGGAATGGGTCAGGTGACTTAAGCCCACCTAGATGGAGTTTCCTAGGCAGTCTTACGCTAACTGTGCTGGAAAAACACGTGTTAATAAACAGTTCCATTTAGTTCGCTACCACCGACCTCCTATCTATTATTAGTCTCAATATCAGCTCTCCAACATAGATGGGTGGCATGGTGGCACAGTAGTTAGCACTGCTGTCTCACAGCACCAGGGACCTGGGTTCAATTCCCGGCTTAGGTTACTGTCTATGCCAAGTCTGTGCGTTCTCCTCGTGTCTGCATGGGTTTCCTTCGGGTGCTCCGGTTTCCTCTCACAGTCTCAGTTGGTTAGGTGCATCGGCCATGCTAAATTCTCCATCAGTGTACCCGAACAGGCGTCAGAATGGGACAACTAGGGGATTTTCACAGTGTTAACGTAAGCCTAAATGTGTCACAAATAAATAAACTTAAAAAAAATCATAGAATCAGTACAGTACAGAAGGAGGCCCTTCAGCCCATCGAGTCGGCACTGACTATAAGTCTACCCATGCCCTCTCTCCATGATCTCATTATCTTACCCTGCTAGCCTCCCCGTCACTAAGGGGCAACTTAGCATGGCCAACCATCCTAACCCATAATCTTTGGACTGCGGTAGGAAACCTGAGCACCCAGAGAAAACCCACACAGACACAGAGAGAATGTGCAAACTTCACACAGACAGTGACCCGAGGCTGGAATCAAACCCATGTTCCCACTACTGTGTCACTCTGCCACCCCAATAAGAGCTACCTTGGCCTGGTATGTACTGCGGTTGTGAGAGGTTTGGAAGAGGATGAGGTGCTTCCAGACTAAGAGCAGTTTTTTAAAAGGAGGTAGGAAGGAGTGAGAGAATCATAGGAAATAGAAGCAGGAGTAGGCCATTCTGTCCTTCAAACATATTATTCAATATGATCCTGGTTGATCCTCCATCTCAACACCACACTTGCGCGCTTTCCCAAATTCTCTTAATACCTTCAGGGTCTAGAAATCTATCCATATCCTTCTTAAATATACACAGTGAATTGGCCTCCACAGCTTTCTGTGGGAGTGAATTCCATTGGTTCACCACCCCCTGTACAAGGCATGGTAAGTAAGTTTGTGGATGATACTAAATTAAAAGATATTGTTGATAGCGAAGGAGGTTATCAAAAATTACAAGGGGATCTGGATCAGTTAGGGAAGTGGGCTGAGGATTGGCAAATGGATTTCAGTCCAGCAAAGTGAGAAATGTTGTATTTTGGCAAGTCAAATGAGGGTAGGACTTACACAGTGAATGGTAAGGCCTTGGGGAGCATTGAGGAACAGAGGGACTTGGAGCACAAGAACATAGTTTGTTGAAAGCAGAGTCACAAGTAGACAGGATGGTGAAGAAGGCATTTAGCACTGTGGCCTTCATAGTACATAGAACATAGAAAAATTACAGCACAAAAGGCCCTTCAGCCCACAAGTTGCGCCGAACATATCCCTACCTACTAGGCTTATCTGTAACCCTCTATCTTACTAAGTCCCATGTACTTATCCAAAAGTCTCTTAAAAGACCCTAATGAGTCTGCCTCCACCACTGCCGCTGGCAATCGATTCCATGCACCCAACACCCTCTGAGTGAAAAACTTACTCCTGACATCTATTCTGTATCTATTCCTCAACACCTTAAACCTGTGTCCTCTCATAGCGACCACTTCAGCCCTGGGAAATAGCCTCTGAGAATCCATCCGATCAATACCTCTCAACATCTTATAAATCTCTATCAGGTCACCTCTCATCCTTCGTCTCTCTCTAAGGAGAAAAGATTGAGGTCCCTCAATCTATCCTCATAAGGCATGCCCCCCAATCCAGGCAACATCCTTGTAAATCTCCTC
This sequence comes from Sphyrna mokarran, assembly GCA_024679065.1. Lineage (NCBI taxonomy): Eukaryota > Metazoa > Chordata > Chondrichthyes > Carcharhiniformes > Carcharhinidae > Sphyrna > Sphyrna mokarran. The sequence goes on from JAGIQG010000001.1 coordinate 9,769,374, forward strand.
TGCACCCTCTCAATAGCTTCCACATCCTTCCTGTAATGAAGTGACCAAAACTGAGCACAGTGCTCCAAGTGGGGTCTGACAAGGGTCTTATAAAGCTGAAACATTATCTCCCAACTCCTAAACTCAATTCCCAGGGAAGGGGACTGGAAAACTTGAGGCCACAGGTTTTAGGTGAGGGGGAAAGAGTTAAAAAAGATGTGGGGGCAATGTTTTCACACAGAGGGTGGTGCATATATGGAATGAGCTGCCAGAGGAGGTGGTTGAGGCAGGTACAAGAGCAGCATTTAAGAAGAATTTGGATCAGCACAGGGATGGGAAAGGATTAGGGGGATATGGGCCTAAGACACTGGGATTAGCTGGAGGACACCATGGCTGGCATGGACTGGTTGGGCCGAAGGGCCTGTTTCTGTGCTGTATTGCTGTATGACTCTGTAGCTGGAATTTTACCACCCAGCTCGCCATAGGAATCGGAGCGGGTGAGGGGCGGACAACGGGAAGGTCATTTAACCTCGGGCGGGATTTTACACTTTCGAGATGCGTGAGGCCGTAAAGTGACTCAATCATCGAAATTCCACCGCCTCGCTCATCACGGAATCAGAGCGAGCGAGAGACAGGTAATGGAAATGTCCATTGACCTCAGGAGAGGTTTGATGACTTCCAGGATGGGCAACTCTGTAAAATTCCGCTCTGAGAGAAGAAATTTCTCCTCATTTCAGTCCTATACGGCCAATCTCGTAACCTAAGACCTTTTGTTGGGCGGTGTTCCAGTGATGCGAGGCGAAGGGAGGGAGTGTAGGAACCGAGCCATGCTGTGAGGTTTGAGGAGAAGGTTGCCCTGAGCTCCTCATGTCCCCAAATTACATTGTGCGGCAAACTCACCGTCTGGGACTGAGATTGAGCCTGGGCAATAGCGCCAAGCGAGCAATATCCAACCAGCTTCCCACGTCTCTCGCCATTTTCATTCGGTCAACTTCACTGTGTTGGGGTCAATGGCGTATTGGGCAGGGAAGTGGGGGTATTGATTATACACCATTTATGTGTGGAATCTGTACATTCTCCCCAAGTCTGTGCTGGTTTCCTCAGGTTTCTTCCCGCAATCTGAAAGGTGTGCTGGTCAGGTGCACCGACCGTGCTAAATTCTCCCTCAGTGTAACCCAAACAGTACCGGAATGTGGCAACTGGGTGGGGATTTTCACAGTAACTTCATTACAGCGTCAATGTAAGCCTACTTGTGACACGAATCGATAAATGGATAAACCTCAGTATGAAGTATCGATGTCTTCCTCCTGTCCATGGAATCAGACAAAGGAGGCCATTCGGCCCACAATACTTATGTTGGCTTTTTTTGGAAGAGCCATCCAATTGGCCCTAATCTCCTCTGCTCTTTCCTCGTAAATACTTCCTTCAACGCTTTTCAATTATTTAACTGTCACATTTTGAAAACCACCGTTGAATTTGCTTCAGATCAAAATAACAAGTCATTCTCTTTCCTCGCTTCCCCTCTTTTCCTTTTTGGCCGATTATCTGAAATCTCTATCCCCTCCCAACACTGGAAACTATCTGGCCCGTTTTCCTTCTTCCGCTGGCTCTTGCCGCTGAAGGGTCAGCGATAATCAGACAGCAATTTGCCTAATTTCCACGGAGGAAGCTCTTGTTGACTGCGGCAGTGAGCAGATCCCCATGGAACATTTGGCGTCACGGTAGGAGGAATTCCTCCCCCCCTCCGCCGCCCGTCCACTTGGGATATTCCTGCCGTCTCCTCTCCTGAATCCCTGGAGCAGTGCCAACTGGGCCGCCTCTGACTAGTCTTCCTCCTATCCTGGACTTTTGTCTTTGAAGGCACTCGTGTGACTGAACCTTCCCCCCTCCAGTTGTTGATGCTTCCTGCAGTTCCGGGCAGCTGATCTGAATCAGGCCGAGTTTATTATTCATATCAACGTACGAATTAAGAACAGGAGAAGGCCACTCGGCCCATCTGGCCCATTCAGTAAGATTATGGATGATCTCATTATAATGTGAATCTCACATTCCTGCCTGATAACTGCTCACCCGCTTGTTAATCAAGAATGTATCTACCTCCACCTTAAAAATATTCAACGACTGCTTCCATAGAACATAGAACATAGAACATTACAGCACAGAACAGGCCCTTCAGCCTTCGATGTTGTGCCGACCAAAATAAAAAGCAATGCCCCTCCAAACTAAACCATTCCCTTCTCTTCCATATACTTATCAATTAACCTCTTAAACGCCACCAAACTTGGCGCATCTACAACAGCTGCAGGCAGGGCATTCACTCCCTAATCACTCTTTGAGTAAAGAACCTACCTCTGATATCCGTCCTATAACTCATACCCCTTAATTTAAAGCTGTGTCCCCTCGTGCTAGCTTTCTCCATCCTAGGAAAAAGGCATCACTGTCCACCCTATCTAAACCTCTAATCATCTTATATGCTTCAATAAGATCCCCTCTTAGCCGCCTCCTTTCTAACGAAAACAACCTCAAATCCTTCAACTCTCTTCATAGGACCTGCCCTCCATACCAGGCAACATCCTGGTAAACCTCCTCTGTACCCTCTCCAATGCCTCCACATCTTTCTTATAATGTGGGGACCAGACCTGCACACAATACTCCAAGTGCGGCCGCACTAGAGTTTTGTACAGTTGCAACATGACGTTGCGGCTCCGAAATTCAATCCCCCTACAATAAAAGCTAAGACTCCGTATGCCTTCTTAACAACCTTATCGACTTGATTGCCAACTTTCAGGGATCTATGCACACATACACCAAGATCTCTCTGTTCATCAACACTATTAAGAGTCCTACCATTAGCCCTATACTCTACACATTTGTTATTCCTGCCAAAGTGAATTACCTCACACTTTTCCACATTAAACTCCATTTGCCACCTCTCGCCCAGCTCTGCAACTTGTCCAAGTCTCTCTGCAAACTATAACACCCCTCTTCACTATCTACCACTCCTCCGACTTTGGTGTCATCCGCAAATTTACTAATCCATCCTTCAATACCTCATCCAGATCATTTATAAAAATTACAAACAGCAGGGGCCCCAAAACAGACCTCTGAGGCACACCACTCGTCACCGAACTCCACGATGAATATCTCCCATCAACCACCACCCTCTGTCTTCTATCTGCCAGCCAATTCCTAATCCAATTAGCTAAATCACCCTCTATTCCACACATCTGCATTTTCTGTAGAAGTCTTCCATGGGCCACCTTATCAAACGCCTTACTAAAGTGCATATATACTACATCAACTGCCTTACCCCCATCCACCTCTTTGGTCACTTTCTCAAAAAACTCAATGAGGTTAGTAAGGCATGACCTACCCTTCACGAAACCGAATTCACGAATACATCCATTGCTTTTTGAGGGAGAGTTCCAAAGGCTCATGACCCTCTGAAAAAAAATTCTCCTCATCGCTCTCTTAATGAGCAACTCTTTATTCTTCAGCTCAGCTTGCACTGGCCCGGCCTAACCCAGTCCAGTCCAGTCTAGCTCAGCACAGCCCAGCCCCACAGTGTGCACCGGCCCGGCCCCACAGTACGCGCAATCCCAGCCCCACAGCACGCACAGGCCCGGCCCCACAGCATGCGCAGGCCCGGCCCCACAACATGCGCAATCCCAGCACCACAGCACGCACAGGCCCAGCCCAGTTCCACAGCACACGCAAGCCCAGCCCCACAGTGTGCACAGGCCCAGTCCCACAGTACGCACAGGCCCAGTCCCACAGCACGCACAGGCCCAGCCCCATAGCACGCCAGGCCCAGCCCCACAGCACGCGTAGGCCAGCCCCACAGTGTGCACAGGCCCAGTCCCACAGCATGTCCAGGCCCAGTCCCACAGCACGCACAGGCCCAGCCCCACAATGTGCACAGGCCCAGTCCCACAGCACGCGCAGGCCCAGCCCCACAGCATGCACAGGCCCAGCCCCACAGCATGCACAGGCCCAGCTCCACAGCATGCACAGGCCCAGCCCAACCCCACAGCATGTGCAGGCCCAGCCCCACAGTGTGCACAGCCCGGCCCCACAGTGTGCACAGGCTGAGCCCAGTCCCACAGCATGCACAGGCTTGGCCATTTCCTACAGAACGCACAAACCTGGCCCAGCCCTGCCCAGCCCCAAAACATACAGAGGCCCAGCTTAACACCACTTCATGCATAGGCCTGACCTAGCCCCACAGTACGCATGGGCCCAGCCCAGATCCTCAGTACACACAGGCCTGGCCCAGCACAGCTGAAAAGCACAGATAGGCCCAGCCCAGCCACACAGCAAACAAAGAACAGTACAGCACAGGAAACAAGCCCTTCAGCCCTCCAAACCTGTGCCATGCATCGGTCCAACTAGACCATTCGTTTTTATCCCTTTATTCCCAGGCTGCTCATGTGACTATTCAGGTAATTCTTAAATGATGCCAGTGTGTCTGCCTCCACCACCCTACCTTGCCCCTCTCACCTTGAGCCTGTGACCCCTTGTGATCATCACCTCTGATCCAGCAGGCACAGGCCTAGTCTATCCTCACAGCAGGTTGAGGCCCGGCCCATAGAATGCACAGGCTCAGCTCAGCCCCACAGCAGGCACAGGCCTGCCCAGTCTCACAGCACACATAGGCCCAGCTCAGCCCCTCGGCACGCACAGACCTGGCATAGCCCCACAGCTCGCACAGGCCTGGCCAACCCAATCCAGCACAGTCCCACAGCTCGCACACGTCTGGCCTAGCCCCCAGAGCATGCACAGGCTCAGCCCAGCCATAGTGTTCTTAGGAAGGGAGTTCCAGGATTTTGAAGCAGTGACGGAACGGTGATGTATTTCCAAGTTCTGTTGTGTGTAGGTGTCAGTCTCTGTGCGCCTGTGTATCGATATATGTGTAGGTGTATGTCTGTGTGTGGGGACATGTGTTTTTGTGTGTGCCTGCATGTGCAGAAATATGTGTAGGTTTGTGTCTGGTTGTGCATGTTGCTGTTGTATGGACATGCATGTTAATGAGCATATATGTATTAACACGTGTGTAGTGTGTGTATGTGAGCACATATATAGATGTGTATCTATGCAAATGTGGGCATATGTGCGGGTGTGTGTTTGGCTATGCATGTGTTTGCATGTTGGAATATGTGTGGGTGTGTGTGTGTGAGAGTGGACATACAGGAAATGTAATAAACAAGAATGAGGTATTTACTCAGGGTAACCTTGCCTCAATCAACAGGAAACATTCTCTGACTCACTCACCTTGCATGAGTGAATCACGTTTACACAAATCACACAACGCAATACACAATAGAGGAAAAGCCTCATTAAATGAAGGCAGGTTGTGCCATATTTCCTCAAGCACATCCTCACGGTGCTATATTCTCCTATCTCAGTAATTCCTGAAGGCCTCTTAGTGTTGGGTTCAGTCAATATTGTTCTACAGACTCTAGGCTCTATAGGTATCAGAACTACAGTGCCGGGACAGAGCACAGAGAGGGCTGCTGAACAGAATTCATTGTGTGTCACAAAGTCATTGCCACACAGATGAGGCCGCACAGTGGTTAGCACTGCTGCTTCACAGCGCCAGCGGCCCGGGTTCAATTCCCGGCTTGGGTGACTGAGTAAAATTGGCACATTTTCCCTGTAACTGTGTGGGTGCTCCAGTTTCCTCCCACAGTCTAAAAAATGAATGGCTGAGATTGGAGACCAAAGCAGTGTGTGGATGTGCTTAAGGAAATATGGCACAGTCTGCCTTAACTTAATGAGGCTTTTCCACTGTTGTGTGATTTGTGCAAATGTGATTCATTCATATAGTTGGCAAGGTGAGTGGGTCAGAGAATGTTGATTGAGGCAAGGTTGCCCTGAGTAAATACCTGTTGATTGACCGTGCTAAATTGCCGCATGGTATTAAGGGGATGTCGGAGGGGGTTGGTAGACTGGGGTTGTGGGGATAGAGCTTGGATGGGATTGTTGTCCGTGTAGGCTTGATGGGCTGAATGGCCTTCTCCTGCCCCATAGGTGTTCTAGAGGGAAGCCATATTTGGCAGATCAAGCCCCCGACAGTTTTTTGTGTGTTTGTATGTGCCTCAGCTTGTACGTAGCACCACAAGCTGGATTCTGACCAGGAGCAGTTGTATATGTTGCAGTTGTATAAAACGTTGGTTAGACCTCATTTGGAATACTGCGTCCAGTTCTGGTCGCCTTACTACCGGAAGGACGTGGAGACTCTGGAGAGAGTGCAGAGGAGGTTTACCAGGATGCTGCCTGGTATGGAAGGTCTGAGTTACGAGGAGATATTAGGCAAATTGGGACTGTTTTCCTTAGAAAGACGTAGACTTAGAGGAGATCTGATAGAGGTGTACAAGATTTTGAAGGGGATAGATAGAGTAAACAGAGTTAAGCTTTTTCCTAGGATGGACTCAAATAGCACGAGGAGTCACAGGCTTAGGGTGAGGGGGGTAAGGTATAATTTGGATACTAGAGGGAGTTTTTTCACACAGAGGGTGGTGGGGGTATGGAATGCGCTGCCAAGTAAAGTGGTGGAGGCAGATACTCTGGAGTTATTTAAGAAATACTTAGATGGGCACATGAACAGAATGGGAATGGAGGGGTATAGAAAACTGATTTAAAATAGGGATCATGAGCCTTGGGAGTCCCTGGGAAGTGTGTAAATAGATGATGATATTGATGTACTTGTTTTTATCCTACAGGTGCTTTGGTCCACCTTGTTGTCTAACGAGGGGCATACACGCGATGGGTTGTGAGAGGACTGCTCTTGGATCTTTTTCGAGAGTATCCTAGTGCTTCACGTTGTTAGTGTATGCTTGACCTGGACCATCTGATGGGCAACACGACAGCTCAGTGACTATCGCTGTGCTGTGCAGATACATGGATTTGGGCCTGTGTCTGTGGGAGTTTGCGCATTCTCCCCGTGCTTGCGTGGGTTTTCTCCGGGTGCTCCGGTTTCCTCCCACATCCCAAAGATGTGCTCTTAGGCTAATTGGCAAAACAAATTCTCCCTAAATTGTCTCAAATTTGGTTTTTAATCCATAGATCTATAAACATGGACAGGGATCGCGGGTAGACGTGGGAACATCGGGGTGGCGGTGCGGGCTTGTTGGGCCAAAGGGCCTGTTTCCCGTGCTGTTTTGTTCTTTGTTATTTGAGCAGGTAGACTGGGAGTGGGACGTGGAGAAGCCAGAACTCGGTGCTCCCTCCCCCTGCACGTTGTGGAATTCACTGTATAATATCACTGGCAGTTTGTTAACATGCTGGGCTCCTGGGTGGAGGGAGGGGTACCTGCTGGAGGCCACAGGAGTGGATACACCCTTACCCCAGGGCTTGAGTGGAAGGAATTTAATCCTGGCTCAGCGGCCTAGGGAGGGCCCACCAATCTGAGTGTCTGTGAGGAAGAGGCCAGGCTGGGATCCCAGGGTCCTGGGAGGGTGTTGATCATGCAGGCTGGGGTGGAGATGGGTGGGAGGTCTGTGGGATTGGGTTAGGGTTAGGGTTAGGATTAGAGGAGGTCTGTGGGATAGATGGAAGGGAGATCAGAAGACCGAGCAAGCGTACCCAGATCTTTATGTGGTAACAGGAGAGTCTGGATTCTGAGGTCAGGGAGGGAATTCGGAGGCCTGGGGGTAGGTATGGAGCCCTGGGGTAGGTGTGGATGCCTGGGCTGGGTGTGAAGGCCTGGGGATAAGTGTGGGAGCCTGGGGGGAGATATCAGGGCACTGGGGTCAGTATGGAGGCCTGAGGGATAGGTGTGGAGGCCTGGGAGTAGATGTATAGGCGTGGGGGTAGGTGTGTAGGCCTGGGGTAGAGGTGGAGGCCTGGGGATAGGTGTGGAGGGCTGGAAGCAGGAATGGGAGGCTTGGTGGTAGATGTGGAGGCCTCGGGATAGGTGTGGAGGCCTCAGGATCAGTGTGGAGGCCTCAGGATAGGTGTAGAGGCCGGGGGATGGAGGTGGAGGCCTGCAGATCGGTGTGGAAGCCTGGAGGTCAGTGTGGAGGCCTGGGGGTAGGTGTAAATGCACAGGTAGGTGTGGAGGCCTTGGAATAGGCTGGAAGCTGGGGGATAGTTATGGATGTGGGGGGTAGATGTAGAGGTCTGGGGAGTAGGTGTAGAGGTTTGGGGGGTAGGTGTGAAGGGCAGAGCTGGAGGTGTGGATTTTGTATCTCAATTCTGGATGCAAGAGTTGGCCTCTTTAAGGGATGTGCATTAGAATGGTGATGTGGCCTAACTGTCCAATGGGAAATGAGTGTGGGATCTCGGGCAGAGTGTGAGATTTTGCAGCTAGGAGCTGAGAATGAGCATAGTGACTGGAACGTCATAGCTGTTGATGCCAGCTGGATTTTCCCTTCCTGCTGCAGTGAAAATCAATTCTCCGGCCTCGCTGCACCGGGAGCACAGTCATACAGTGAATGGAGGGAAGTTCGATGCCATTGAGTGTATGAAATTGTAAACAGTAATAATCACATTGTTAGCTAACTGGTGATGGCCAGTTATTGCGTTGACCAGACTGGACATGTTTTTTTTGGGAGGTTTACTACCTCTGGATTGGGAACAGGCAGCAGGGCAGGGGTCACTGCTCCCTCTAGCACCCTGAACATTGTCTCATGTTTGAGATCCTGGTGCTCAAATGGCCCAATGCTGAGCTAGTAGACCATGTTGAATTTAGTTGCTGATGTTTGCCTTTGACAAGAGTAGATAACATAGAGAAGGTGATGGCTCAGTGGTATTATTGCCAGTCTATGAATCCAGAAACTCAGCTAATGTTCTGGAGACCTAGGTTCAAATCCTGTCTGGGCAAATGGTGGAATTTGAATTCAATAAAAAAAAACTCTGGAATTAAGAATCTACTGATGACTACTGTCGATTGTTTGAAAAACCCATCTGGTTCACTAATGTGCTTTAGGGAAGGAAATCTGCTGGTCTTACCTGGTCTGGCCTACATGTGACTCCAGAGCCACAGCAATGTGATTGACTCTGCAACTGTTCTCTGACAACTAGGGATGGGTAAGAAATGCTGGCCAGCTAGTGGGACCCACATCCCATGAATGAATAAAAAAACATGATACATCCTTCATACATATACGCACACAGTCGTGCACACACACTGACATGTGCACAGACATGTGTACACACATGTGCGCGCACACACACACACACACACACACACACACACATCTATGGCTGTGCCTTCAGCAGTTTGAATCCTAACTCACCGTACCTTCATTGCAGTGTTAATGTATGCCTATTTGTGACACAAATAAATAAATTTAAAAACTTAAACTTCCAAATTCCCTTCCCAAACCTTTCGTTTTCGACCCCACCACCTCCTGTAAAACCCGCCTACCTTCAATCCATCCCTTTGACCAGGCTAGCTTCCCCTCATCCCCCTGTTCCATCATATGGCTCAGAGTCAACTTTTGTCTGTAACTGCTCCTTTGAAGCACATTCAGACACTTCGCCACTTTAAGGGCGCTACGTAAATGCAAGTTATTAATCATCGCAATCTTACACAGAAAGCACTGAGGATGTGATGGAGGATTACATTACTGTCATTCAGGCTGAGGTATGACGGCCTAAGCACAGGCCGAAGAGGGGCCTGGGCCTTTCCTGCAACTTTGGGGCCTGCATCGGGTGGGGCCGTGGGAAGTGGGAGGCAGCTATGGGGCGGAGGTGAGGCTTTTTTAATTGAAGAACTGGCGCCATCTTTTTTTCTTAAAAGTGATGGTGACACAATTCTGCGCAGCCTTTTAAAAGCAGTTTTTAATTGTGTGCAAAAGGGAGAAATAAAAAGAGAATTACTCCGATCACATCCTGCTGTGTATTATGGCTGGCTAACAGCCCCGCTAACAATGACTGCACGATGAAACATTGATGGCTATTGTTTGTCCTCGTTTCATTTGAAGTCGGTGAGATTTCCTGCCCTGTGAGTGAGTGTTTGTGCAGTCCAGCTCTGTGCGTGCTTCCTAAACATGAAATGACGCTTCGCATCAAAGGCCCAAAGTGGCCCCATAGGAGGACGGCACCTTCCAGAAATACCACAAGGTCAGGACAACATTTTCTCACTGTTCTGTCCATGACTTCAGGCTGGTTCACAAACCAGGGGACCTGTTGGACTGTCAACGTGTGGGAAAGAATTAATCGGATCAAAGTTGAAAACATTTGACAGCTCGTTTGACAGAGCAGCAAGCACCATGATTGCCAACAGGATGAATCCCACCCTTCCACTATATATATATATATATATATAATTTATATACAGTATATATAACTTAACGCTGCATTAAATTCTAGATATAAATTAGCAAAAGGGTGCAGGAGGACAAATTGTTTCACAAGGCAGGTTGTTTTGAACCGTGCTAATGAACAAGTGATCAGTTTTCTACTAGAAATTTCAAAAGACAATTCATATAATCCTTACAGTACAGAAGGCGGCCATTCGGCCCATTGAATCTGCCCTGACTCTCTGAAAGATCATTCCACCCAAGTCCACCCTGATCTCAGCAATCACATTTATTTAACCCACTAACCGACACATCTTGCGACATTAATTTATCATGGCTGATCCACATAACTTTCCTTTATATTCATCTATGGGACATGGGTATCGCTGGCTGGCTCTGATATCCGCCATTATGGAATACTTCGAAAGGTTAGTCATGGTACGAATCAATTCCGGCCCCCCAGATTGCCTGGATCCACTACCGTTCACTTACCATTGCAAGAGGGCCACATCGGTTGCTGTCTTCCTGACCCTGCACTCAATCCTGGAACACCCAGATAACAAAGACGCCAATATCAGACTCTTATTTATTGGCTACAGCTCAGCCTTCAACATCATTACTTCTACAAAACTCATCTCCAAACTCGGTGGCCTGAGCCTCGGCTCCTCCCTCTGCGACTGGATCCTGAACTTCCTAACTCACAGACCACAATCAGTAAGGATAGGCAACAACATCTCTTCCACCTCAACACCAGAGCCACACTAGACTGTTCCCTCAGCCCCCTACTGTACTCCTTATACACCTCTAACTGTGTGGCCAAATTCCCCTCCAGTTCGATTTTCAAGTTTGCTGATGACACCACCGTAGTGGGTCAGATCTCAAACAATGATGAGACAGAGTACAGGAATGAGATAGAGAATCTGGTGAACTGGTGCAGCAATAATAATCTCTCCCTCAACGTCAACAAAAGGAAGGAGATTGTCATCGACTTCAGGAAGTGTAGTGGAGGACGTGCTCCTCTCTACATCAATGGGGATGAAGTAGGAATGGTTGAGATCTTCAAGCTTTTAGGTGTCCAGATCACCAACAATCCCTCCATGCTGATGTTATCGTTAAGAAAACCCACCAACGTCTGTACTTTCTCGGAAGACGAAGGAAATTTAGTATGCCAGCTACAACTCTCACCAACTTACAAAGACAGACCATAGAAAGCATTCTTTTTGGTTGTACCAAAGCTTGGCATAGCTCCTACTCTGCGCAAGATCTCAAGAAATTACAAAACGTCATGAATGAAACCCCGGTCCATCACTCAAATCAGCCTCCCATTCATTGACACTATCTATACTTCCGACTGCCTTGGAAGAACAGCTGATATAATGAAGGACTCGCTAAATATAGAACATAGAACATTACAGCACAGAACAGGCCCTTCGGCCTTCGATGTTGCGCCGACCAATATAAAAAGCAATGCCCCTCCAAACTAAACCATTCCCTTCTCTTCCATATACTTATCAACTAACCTCTTAAACGCCACCAAACTTGGCGCATCTACAACTGCTGCAGGCAGGGCATTCCACTCCCTAACCACCCTTTGGGTAAAGAACCTACCTCTGATATCCGTCCTATAACTATCACCCCTTAATTTAAAGCTGTGTCCCCTCGTGCTAGCTTTCTCCATCCTAGGAAAAAGGCTATCACTGTCCACCCTATCTAAACCTCTAATCATCTTATATGTTTCGATCAGGTCCCTCTTAGCCTCCTCCTTTCTAACGAAAACAACCTCAAATCCCTCAGCCTCTCCTCATAAGACCTGCCCTCCATACCAGGCAACATCCTGGTAAACCTCCTCTGTACCCTCTCCAATGCCTCCACATCTTTCTTATAATGTGGGGACCAGAACTGCACACAATACTCCAAGTGCGGCCGCACTAGAGTTTTGTACAGTTGCAACATGACGTTGCGGCTCCGAAATTCAATCCCTCTACCAATAAAAGCCAAGACTCCATATGCCTTCCTAACAACCTTCTCGACCTGACTGCCTACTTTCAGGGATCTATGCACATACACACCAAGATCCCTCTGTTCATCTAGACTACTAAGAATCCTACCATTTGCCCTATACTCTACACATTTATTATTTCTGCCATAGTGCATTACCTCACACTTTTCCACATTAAACTCCATTTGCCACCTCTCGGCCCAGCTCTGCAACTTGTCCAAGTCCCTCTGCAAACTATAACACCCCTCTTCACTATCTACCACTCCACCGACTTTAGTGTCATCTGCAAATTTACTAATCCATCCTTCAATACCCTCATCCAGATCATTTATAAAAATTACAAACAGCAGGGGCCCCAAAACAGACCCCTGAGGTACACCACTTGTCACCGAACTCCAAGATGAATATCTCCCATCAACCACCACCCTCTGTCTTCTATCTGCTAGCCAATTCCTAACCCAATTAGCTAAATCACCCTCTATCCCATACATCTGCATTTTCTGCAGAAGTCTTCCATGGGCCACCTTATCAAACGCCTTACTAAAGTCCATATATACCACATCAACCGCCTTACCCCCATCCACCTCCTTAGTCACTTTTTCAAAAAACTCAATGAGGTTAGTAAGGCACGACCTACCCTTCACAAAACCAAAGCCCTTACATATTCTCTTCTACCTTCTTCTGTCAGGAAAAAGATACAAAAGCCTGAGGTCACATACCAACTGACTGAAGAACAGCTTCTTCCCTGCTACTGTCACAATTTCGAATGTACCTCCCTTGCAAGAGTTGATCTTTCTCTACACCTTAGCTATGGCTGTAGTGTCTCCTTTCCTTCTCTATGTAAGGCATGCTTTATCTGTATAACACACAAGAAACAATATTTTTCACTGTATGCTAATACATGTGACAATAATAAATCAGATCAAATCAAAAGCAGAGATGAGTTTAATTTGGTGACACAGTCAGAACAACATCATGGGCTGAAGGGCCTGTTCGTATGCTGTTCTCTTCTGTGTTCTATGTCCTCTCAATCTATTCCTCTTTGTTTGTCTCTCTGACTCCCTCAACTCTCTACCTCTCTCTATCTGGCTTCCTATCTGTGTCTCATCTCTCTCTCTCTCAATATTTCTCTCTCTCCGCTCTCTCTCTCTCTGTCTATCTCAGTCTCTATTCCCAGCCAGACAAGGAGATGTGTGAAATTGTGTCCAACCATCTGAGGGGAGCAAATAGGGAGAAAACATAAATCAAGATATAAAGTGAGCTAACACTGTGGAAAATAGAACATTCCGGTAGACAGCTGAACTATCGGGTTTCGCACAGCGTCTCAGACAAATCCGCTTTAGCTGAAATATCCGGGAATGGTTAAAGGGAGTACTGTACTTTTCAGGAAAACTATAATGATTCCACTTGTTGGAGGTAGGCTATAGTTTCTGATCAAATTTCAATCAATATTTTAACATTCCAATCCTTTTGTCCCTTCTCTTAATAGGATATGGAGGCAAGAGGAGGCCATTCAGCCCCTTGCTCTGTGATTCAGTGTCATTCAGCCAATCATTGAATCCATAGCTCTTCTATAATGTAACCCACCTTGGCTACACAACAACAATCAATCTCAGTTTTGAAATGTAAAGTGAGCTCACCATCTCAAAAGGTTTTGTGTGGGAGCAGGGGGGAAAGAGTTATACATTTCCATTGCCTTTTGTGTGAGTGCAGACACTTCCCCCTGGATAGCCTAATCCGATCCAACATCAAAACAGAAAATACTGGAATTATTCAGCAAGTCAGGCAGCATCTATGGTGAGAGGAATAGTTCTCTTTTCAGATAGTGACCTTTCATCAGAACTGGGAAACTTGGTGCTGTGAGGCACAGTGGTTAGTGCTGTTGGTCTACACAGTGCCAGGGACCTGGGTTCGATTCCTGGCTTGGATCGCTGAGTGTGCAGAGTTTGCATGTTCTCCCTGTGTCTACGTGGGTTTCTTCTGAGTGCTCTGGTTTCCTCACATAGTCCGAAAGACGTGCTGAATAGGGGCATGGCTGTGCTAAATTCTCCCTCAGTGTACCCAAACAGGAGCCGGAATGTGGCGACGAGGGGATTTTCGCATTGCGGTGTTAATGTTAACCTCCTTGTAATACTAATAAATGAACTTCAAGTGTACTAGCTCTAACTAACTCTATCAACTCCTTAAACTACGCACCTCAATTAGATCAGCTTATTTTCAAAACACTTCGTACCTTTACCAGGTGACCCCCTGGTTTTATTCTGATAAATCTGTGCTGCTTGCTCCCCACACGCAATTCTTCCTGAGGTGAGAGGCCCAAATCTGAACACAATTGCTCCAGAGGGGCTCTGACCAAAACCCAGCTAGACTGAAGCAGGACTTTCCCCTACTCCTTTGCCTTCCAGTCCGATCTTCAGATAAAGACCAACACTGTAATCGCCCCTCACATTCCTTTCTCTTTGTACCTGCCTGTTAGCTTTAAGGGATCCAAAATCTCTAGATCGTCTCATTGATTTTTAAACTCGTTTGTGAGATATGGCTATCGCTGGCTGGACCGAGAATTTATTTCTCAACACTTACAGCCCTCCATTTTCAGAGAGCATTTGAGAGTCAGCCACATTACTGAGCCTCTGGAGTCACAGGTAGGCCAGACTGGCTAAGTACAGCAGATTTCCTTCCCTAAAGGACACGAGTGAACCGGGTGTGTTTTTCTGCCAAATGACAATATTTTCATGGTCATCATTACTGAGACTAACTTTATATTCTTGCTATTATTAATTCAGATATCACCATCTGCTATGGTGGGATTTGAACCTGGGCTCCCCAGATGTTGCTTGGCGTCTAGATTACTAATCCAGTGAGAATAGCACTGTGGCACCGCTTCCTTGGGTGTTGTATCAGAATTAAATTCGAGAAGTAAAAGCCAAGAACAGAAACAAACTTCAGGAGACAGGCAGTATCTGAGGTGACAGGAGGTTTAGGTTGATGTGGGTGTCACTGGCAAGGCCAACATTTGTTATCCATCTCTATTTGATTTGATATGTTATTGTCACGTGTATTAACATTCAGTGAAAAGTGTTGTTTCTTGCGCGCAGTACTGACAAAGCATACCGTATAAAAAACAAACAGAGAGCATGGAGAATGTAGTGTTACAGTCACAGCTAGGATGTCGAGAAAGATCAGCTTAATATGAGATAAGTCCATTTAAAAGTCTGGTGGCAGCAGCGGAGAAGTTGTTATTGAGTCAGTTGTTAGGCGATCTCAGACTTTTGTATCTTTTTCCCAACGGAGTAGAAAACGTCCAGGATGTGTGGGCTCCCTAATTATGCTGGCTGCTTTTCCAATGCACAGGAAGTGTAGACAGAGGCAGTAGATGGGAGGCTGGATGGATACATCCATAATCCTTTGCAGTTTCTTGCAGTCTTGGATAGAGCAGGAGCTAAACCAAAGTGTGATACAATCAGAAAGATGATTTCAAAAGTGCATCTGTATAAATTGGTGAGAGTTGTAGTGGACATGCCGAATTTCCTTAGCCTCCTGAGAAAGTAGAGGCTAGGGGTCAAACTGAATGGCTTCCAGGACATTTCAGAAGCAGCTAGGAGCCAACCATATTGCTATGCAGCTACATGTAGGCCAGACCAGGTAAGGACAGCAGATTTCCTTCCCTGAAGGACATTGGAGAACCAGATAAGTTTTTCCGACAATCAACAATGGATTCGTGGTCACCATCACTGAGACCTACTTTATATTCCAGCTTTTATTAAGTCGCGGGTAGATAAGATTTCTGATAGACGAGGGAATGAAGAGTTACGGGGAGCAAGTGGGAAAGTGGAACTGATCCACTTCAGATCAGCCATGATCTTGTTGAATGGCGGGGCAGGCTGGAAGGGCTAGATGGCCTACTCCTGCTCCTATTTCTTATGAGAGGTGGGAAGTTGAAATTGGTTCGGAAACAAAAAAAAACAAGAGTAAAATAATGTGAATCACGGCTCCCCCATCCCCACCCCCATTCCTCAGCACAACAAACTCCTTAAGCTGCTTAAACAAATATTCCAGAGGAAGAGCGTGGGTTATGTTATTTCCACACAGGATGTGGGCACGGTGCTCTGGCACTGTGCTGTCTTTGAAGGTTCTCTGCGCTGTTTTCTCTGGACGCTGGTTTATTTATGGGGACCCTGTTGTGAGTTTCTGTTTCCTCTACCAGGCTGGGAAAGGCAGAGCTGGTTGTGAGCAGGTCAGACACGACCTCAGTGGTGGCAGGAGACCTGGAGAAGCTGAGTGACCCTTCCACTTTCCAACAAAATGCAGTGCTCCAGCCCCTCTTTTCTGTCTCTCAATCCGCCCCCTTGCCCAGTCATGAACACCCCCCCCCCCACTACGTCCCCCCACCATCAAGATTGAAAGGAAAACTGGAATCAGTATTAATAATAGCATCAATGGTAATTGGGTGTTTGTTTAGCTCAGTTGGCTGGATGCCAAGTTTGTGATGTAAGGCTGACAGAATCACCTTGGGTTCGATTCCCGCACTTGCTGACGTTGTTCATAGAATCCCTACAGTGTAGGAAGGTGGCTTTTTGGCCCATGTATTTACCCTGCTGATCTACCCTGATTCTAAGGGGCAATTTAGCTTGCCCAATCAATCTAACCCGCGTGTCGTTAGACTGTGGGGGGGAAACTGGAGCGCCCGGAGGAAACACAGGCACGAGGAGAATGTGCAAACTCCACAAGGATAATCACCCAATGCGGGAATTGAACCCGGGTCACTGAGTTGTAAGGTAACGGTGTTAACCACTGTGCCACCATGAAGGCCCCCCTACTCCCTCAACCTTACCCCTTGCTCCATTAGTGCCTTGCTGCCTTACAGTGCCAGGGATCCGAGTTCAATTTCCGCTTTAGATGACTGTCTGTGTAACTCAGGTTAAATCACCACCACTCAGTCCCCCTTTGAGGGGGGAGAACAGCCTAGGGTATTATAGTGACTTTACCTTTATCTTGTATACATGCAGTCAGTAATGTACAATAAACAGTGGAAACTTGGGAGGAAGATACAGATTAGTTTATTTCTAGATTTTTCCATGGAGTGTGGGCAATACTGGCAACGCCAGAATTTTATGCCCATCCTCAGTTTCCTTTGAGAGTGGTTAAAAGTCAACTACATTGCTATGGCTCTTGGGGTCACATGTAGGCCAGGCCAGGTAAGGATGGCAGATTTCCTTCCCTAAAGGACATTAGTGAGTTAGATGAGATTTTCCAACAATCAATGATAGTTCCCTGTTCATAATCAATGGGATTAGTTTTATATTCTTGATTTAGAAACTGAATTTATAATGTACCAGCTGCCGTGGTGCGATTTGAACCCGGATCTCCATAGCATTAAACTGGATCTCCAAGTTAAATGTCCAGAGATATTTTCATTGTATAACTATCCCCCCTACATAATTGATACTTGGGAGTGAGTTACAATGAGTAGTAGGTCCTGGGAATGAGTTGCATAGAGTAATGACTACCTGGGAGTGAGTTAAACAGAGTAATGAGTACCTGGGAGTGAGTTAAATGGAGTAATGGATACCTGGGAGTGAGTTATGCAGAATAATATGCATCTGAGAATGAGTTGCACAAAGTAATGGATATCTGGGAGTGAGTTACACAGTGTAATAGATATCTGGGAGTTAGTTACATAGAATAGAATGGTTTCACATTCTATGGAATTACATAGAATGGTTTCGTGAAGGGTAGGTCATGCCTTACTAACCTCATTGAGTTTTTTGAGAAAGTGACCAAAGAAGTGGATGGGGGTAAGGCGGTTGATGTAGTATATATGGACTTTAGTAAGGCGTTTGATAAGGTGGCCCATGGAAGACTTCTACAGAAAATGCAGATGTGTGGAATAGAGGGTGATTTAGCTAATTGGATTAGGAATTGGCTGGCAGATAGAAGACAGAGGGTGGTGGTTGATGGGAGATATTCATCGTGGAGTTCGGTGACAAGTGGTGTGCCTCAGGGGTCTGTTTTGGGGCCCCTGCTGTTTGTAATTTTTATAAATGATCTGGATGAGGGTATTGAAGGATGGATTAGTAAATTTGCAGATGACACTAAAGTCGGTGGAGTGGTAGATAGTGAAGAGGGGTGTTATAGTTTGCAGAGTGACTTGGACAAGTTGCAGAGCTGGGCCGAGAGGTGGCAAATGGAGTTTAATGTGGAAAAGTGTGAGGTAATGCACTTTGGCAGGAACAATAAATGTGTAGAGTATAGGGCTAATGGTAGGGCTCTTAATAGTGTTGAGGAACAGAAGGATCTTGGTGTATGTGTCAATAGATCCCTGAAAGTAGGCAGTCAAGTGGATAAAGTTGTTAAGAAGGCATATGGAGTCTTAGCTTTTATTGGTAGGGGGATTGAATTTAGGAGCCGCAGCATCATGTTGCAACTGTACAAAACTCTAGTGCGGCCGCACTTGGAGTATTGTGTGCAGTTCTGGTCCCCACATTATAAGAAAGATGTGGAGGCATTGGAGAGGGTACAGAGGAGGTTTACCAGGATGTTGCCTGGTATGGAGGGCAGGTCCTATGAAGAGAGGTTGAAGGATTTGAGGTTGTTTTCGTTAGAAAGGAGGCGGCTAAGAGGGGATCTTATTGAAGCATATAAGATGATTAGAGGTTTAGATAGGGTGGACAGTGATAGCCTTTTTCCTAGGATGGAGAAAGCTAGCACGAGGGGACACAGCTTTAAATTAAGGGGTATGAGTTATAGGACGGATATCAGAGGTAGGTTCTTTACTCAAAGAGTGATTAGGGAGTGGAATGCCCTGCCTGCAGCTGTTGTAGATGCGCCAAGTTTGGTGGCGTTTAAGAGGTTAATTGATAAGTATATGGAAGAGAAGGGAATGGTTTAGTTTGGAGGGGCATTGCTTTTTATTTTGGTCGGCACAACATCAAAGGCCGAAGGGCCTGTTCTGTGCTGTAATGTTCTATGTTCTATGTTCTATGTTCTATGTTCTAATATTGGATACTTGATGTCATGAATTTACCTAGTAATAGCAACAACAAGAATTTAACAAGACAAGAAAGGGTGCGGCCTGCTCAGCAATAGATAGAAATCTGCCTAATGACAGTGGTCGCCAACATTCAAAAGATGTGATTTTTCCAGTAACAAGATTAGCAGGAATCTAAACTGAACCAGGTAGGAAACAGCTTACCTAGATGACTGAGAGGTCTGTGGAGGCATCAACATGCCAATTTCTAGAGTTGTGGAATTTGAGAGATGCAAATAGCCAAGAACATGGAATGACGAATCAAAGATCCTGAAGAAAATGTTGTCCCCTTGTTTAAGAAGGGGAGCAGAGACCATCCTGCAAATTATAGACCAGTGAGCCTTACATCTGTTGTGGGGAAAGTTTTGGAAAGAATTATAAGGGGTAGGATTTATAGTCATTTAGAAAGAAATGAATTGATTAGGGATAGTCAGCATGGATTTGTGAAGGGAAGGTCGTGCCTCACAAATCTTATTGAGTTTTTTGAAAAGATGACCAAAGAGATAGATCAGGGTAAGGCAGTTGATGTGGTGTATATGGATTTTAGCAAAGCGTTTGATAAGGTTCCCCATGGAAGACTACTGCAGAAAATGCAGATGCATGGGATTGAGGGAGATTTAGCAATTTGGATTAGGAATTGGCTAGCTGATGGAAGACAGAGGGTGGTGGTTGATAGGAAATATTCAACCTGGAGTTTAGATATTAGTGGTGTACCTCATGGATCTGTTTTGGGGCCACTGTTGTTTGTTGTTTTTATAAATGACTTGGATGAGGGTGTAGAGGGATGGGTTAGTAAATTTGCTGACAACACCAAAGTCGGAGGAGTTGTAGACAGTGAGGATGGATGTTACAATTTGCAGAGGGACATAGATAAGTTGCAGAGCTGGGCCGAGAAGTGGCAAATGGAGTTTAATGTGGAAAAGTGTGAGGTGATTCACTTTGGTAAGAGTAACATGTGTGCAGAATATAGGGCTAATGGTAGGACTCTTAGTAGTGTAATGAGCAGAGAGATCCCGGTGTACAGGTGCGTAGATTTCTGAAAGTTGGTACTCAAGTTGACAAGATTGTTAAGAAGGCGTATGGTGTGTTAGCTTTTATTGGTAGAGGGATTGAATTTTGGAGCCGAGATGTTATGTTGCAACTGTACAAAACTCTGGTGCGGCCGCACTTGAAGTATTGTGTACAGTTTTGGTTGCCACATTATAAGAAAGATGTGGAGGCATTGGAAAGGGTGCAGAGGAGGTTTGCCTGGATGTTGCCTGATATGATGGTAGATCTTATGAGGAAAGGCTAAGGGACTTGAATTTATTTTCATTAGAGAGAAGAAGGCTAAGAGGTGACTTAATTGAGACATATAAGATGATCAGAGAGTTAGATAGGGTGGATAGTGAGACCCCTTTTCCTCGGATGGAGATGGATAACACAAGGGGACATAGCTTTAAATTAAGGGGTGGTAGTTATAGGACAGATGCTAGAGGTGGGTTCTTTACTCAGAGGGTAGTAAGGGTGTGGAATGCCCTGCCTGCAGCAGTTGTGGACTCGTCAAGTTTAAGGGTGTTCAAATGGTCAGTGGTTAGGCGTATGGATAATATTGGAATAGTTTAGGATAGAGGATCATAAAATTGGTTACATTGGTCGGCGCAACATTGAGGGCCGAAGGGCCTGTACTGCGCTGTAATGTTTTATGTTCTATGTTCTATGTTCTAAGAGGGAAAATGGTATAATTGCCAGCGCACTCAGAAGAAGACAGGGGTCAGGTTCAATCTAACAGCCTGAGAGGCCAATCCACTATTCATAACCAGGAGGCTAGGCACATACAGCCAAAACAGTGCAGAAACTTTTGTAAAGACAATTTCAATTTCATCACCGAACAAAAAAAAATGTTTTCCAGACTTGACCCTCAGGCTTGCATTGTGTGGTAACTATAAATTGGATTAGATTTATTGATTGAATTTAATTTGGGTGTTGATTGGGAAAGGGGGAAGCCTAAGGAGTTCACAAATTGTGGATATATTTTGGAGCTGGAGGAATTTCTACTTTAACTGTGTGTGTTTAGTGATTCATATTCCTAATTGTCTGAGAACATTGTCCATGTGGTTTAATTTAATAAGTAATTGTTATATGACAACTGGGCTGGTTATTCTCACTGAGGTTTTATGTGACTGTTCACAGTATTCCAAAAACAGAACAATCCATCACCACAAACCAATATTTCAAGTTGGGACACCTTCGTAGGTGACATAACATATAACAGGAATAGACAGGGTAGATGCAGGGAGGATGTTCCCAATGGTGGAGGAGTCCAGAATCAGGGGTCACAGTCTGAGGATTCAGGATGGAGGTGAGGAGACATTTCTTCACCCAGAGAGTGGTGAGTCTGTGGAATTCATTACCACAGGAAGCAGTTGATGACAAAACATTGAATGTATTCAAGAGGCAGCTAGATATAATACTTGGGGCGAATGGGATCAAAGATTATTCTCCCTAAATTGTCTCAAATTTGGTTTCTTAATCCATAGATCTATAAACATTGACAGGGATCGTGGGGACATCAGGGTGGCGGCGTGGGCTCGTTGGGCAGGGGGGCCTCTTTCCCGTGCTGTGTTGTTCTTTGTTCTTTGTTATGGGGAGAAAGCAGGATTAGGCTATTAAGTTGGATAATCAGCCATGATCACAATAAAAGGGCCAAATGGCCTCCTTCTGCTCCTATCTTCTATGTTTCCATACCATAGAACCCATACATTACAGAAGGAGGCCATTATGTCTGCATTGACTTTCCAAAGAGCAGTCTACTGAAGCCCACTCCTCCACCTTATGCCCACAACCCTATACTTTAATGGGCAAAGCCTGTATATCTTTGGACTGTGGGAGGATTGGGTGAGTCATGGATAGTGTAGGGAACAGCTAAAATATACAAAAAGATATCGATGTGTTGCTGGAGTGGGCAGTAAATTGATAAGTGGATTTGAACACAGAGAAGTGTGAGGTCACGCATTTAGGGAGGTCAAACAGTTATAGGGAATACATAATAAATACTCAGAAGAATAACAGAAATGAGAGGTCTTGGCATACAAGTATACAAGTAAATAAGATTGTAAAGAAGGCATATGTAATGGCCTCCTTCATTGGCAAAATACAAAACTGAGGATCCAGTGTTGGAATTGTATAAAATACTGGTGAGACGTCAACTGGGGTATTGTGCGTAGCTCTGGTCACCACGTGGACAGGAAGGATGTAATTGCTCTGGAGAGGGTGCAGAGAAAAGGTTACCAGAATATTGCCAGGGCTGGATCAGTGCAGTTATGGGAAGAAATTGGATAGATTGGGCTTATTTTCCTCGGAGTAAAGAAGGCTGAGGGAAAGAGTTGCACAAAATTATGAGAGGAAGAGATAGAGTGGACAGGATAAAATTGTTAACCTTGATGGAAAATTCTAGAACCAGGAGAGATTGATTCAAGATAAGTGGCAGACACTGCAGAGAGGACGTGAGGAATTTTTTTTTTTACTCAAAGGGTGGTGATGTCTGGAATTCACTGCCTGAATTGGTGGTGGAAGAACAGATCCTAAACTCTTTTAAAAAGGATCTGCACCTTAAGTGCTGTAAGCTAAAGGGTGATGGGCCGGGTGCAGGGAGGTGGGATTAGAAAGGGTGTCCTCGGGCATCATGTCTGCGTTGACTTTCTGAAGAGCAGTCTACCAACCTATTCCTCTTCCCTAGCACGGACAAGATGGGTTGAATGGCCTCTTCCTGTGCTGTAAATTTACAACAGTTCTATGGTTGAGGCTCCTCAACAGAATGGGTCCTGAAGTCTCACAGAGGGTGAGGGTGGCACTCCCAGTAGTTGACATGTTTACTGTGGCAACGCTTCAATGCAACTGGATCATTCCTGGTGGGAGCAAATGGTTTAGCCAATGACTCCCAGTATGAGATTGTTCCATTGAGGATTCTACACAGGACAAGTGAGCGGGAAGGAGTTTTTTTCAATGGAATTCTCTACAAGAAGAGTGAATGGGAAGAGTTTCAGTCACAGGGATATGAACAGGAAGCAGTTTGGTGCATTGCAATTTGAATCAAACCGAGCGAACGAGAAGGAGTTCTGGGAATTGGGATTTGAATGGGAAAGAGTTTGTTGGAATTTTATACAGGTGGAGCCAATGGTTCATTCAGGATGAGTGTGTTGAGTTTGAAGTTACTCACTTCACACCACATGCCTGTCGAATTATTACTGAGAGCTGAGGTACAGTATCCCCTCCAAAGACGAGAGAATAACACGCACAGTCTGCGCTGCAGCAGAACAGCGAACCTTCCGCATCCGCAGTGGCCCTCAGAATTCCTGGCACGTATTAATGGGATTAGTTGAACACAGGCAAAGGTCGTGTGGCAAAGTGTCAATATTCATGAAGCTTGCCCCCCCAACACTTCCCATTCCCGGCGACGAGGCAATACTGTGCTCTGCTGGGATATTAAAAGGCTGTTTGACTCGCTTGGAGCCCTGTGCGTGGAGTACGTCGCTACATTGTCTGCCCGCACCCCCCCCGCCCCCCTTCCCTACCCAGTGCAGCGAGCTCCCTGTTCCCTCTCGACCTGCTCCCCATTGAAGCCTGGGCCTGAACATGGACAATATTGTTCTCTTGTCTCGCACCAGGTGTCCCTACTCCGTGTAATGAGAAAGAAAGGGCATGTGACAAAAGGGGCCGTGCCAGATCTCATCACGGAGCCTGTGTGCTGAATTAACAAGTCAATTAAACTCTTCCCAGCATCTGCTGCTCAGCTGTAGCGGCGAAGGATTTGTCTGTGGCACAGCCTTAGCCAGGTCTGAACAACTCCCCCGCTGACACCTCCTTTCCTCAGCGATGGTGACAGTTCTGGCCATTTCCTTTTAAAGTTACAGCATCTCGCGCTGAGAACCCTAGAAAAATTACAGCAGTGAAGGAGGCCATTCAGCCCATCTTGTCCATTCCAGCCTGAGCACACCCAGGTGCCTTTTCTAATCCCACCTTTCTGCATCCGGCCCGTAACTCTGTTGCTTACAACATATCAGGTGCAGATCCAGGTACTTTTTAAAAGAGTTTAGGATCTCTGCCTCCACCACCAATTCAGGCAATGAATTCCAGGCACCCGCCACCCTCTATGTAAAAGAGTTCTTCTTTATGCCCCCTCTACACCTTCTGCCACTCAGCTTTTTATTTGATTTGATTTATTATTGTCATATCGATTGGTATAGAGTGAAAAGTGTTGTTTCTTCTGCGCTGTACGAGGCATTCATAGATTGCGTGGGGAGAAGGAAAGGAGAAACATAGACAGGGATCGCGGGTAGAGGTGGGAACATCGGGGTGGCGGCGCGGGCTCGTTGGGCAGAAGGGCCTGTTTCCCGTGCTGTTTTGTTCTTTGTTCTTTGTTCTTTGAGTGCAGAATGAAGTGTTGCAGTCGTAATTAGAGTGTAGAGAAAGGTCAACTTAATGCGAAGCAGGTCCATTCAAAAGTCTGACAGCAGCAGGGAGGAAGCTGTTCTTGAGTCAGGTATAGAACATAGAACATTACAGTGCAGTACAGGCCCTTTGATCCTTGATGTTGTGCCAACCAGTACAACCAATCTAATGACCCTCTAACCTCAACTATTCCAATGTTATCTGCACACCTATCTATTGAATGCCCTTAAAATTGGCGAATCCACAACTGCTGCAGGCAGGGCATTCCACGCCCTTACTACCCTCTGAGTAAACTACCTACCTCTGACATCCTGTTGGTTCGTGTTCTCAAACTTTTGTATGATTTTCCTATCGGAAGAACGTGGAAGAGAGAATGTCCGGGGGTGCTTGATTACACTGGCTGCTCTTCCGAGGCAATCTATCTCCCCTAGATTTGGAATTCTCCACCAAGGGAAGCAATTGTATCCGTGCACTTCCTGGAGGGGTGCCATCGGAAAACAATGTTTTTCTTCTCTTGTCCAAAATTCCTCTTCCTGCCAACAACACCAACTTACGTTTATTTTCCTAGTGCCTTTGATGCTGTAATACATGCTGAGGTGCTTGGCGGGAAGGAACCATCAGACATCATTCCACAGCAACCTGCACCATAAGAAATTATTTCATATCGTCACACATATGTCCCTTACTGGGACACTGGGGAAATGGGGGAAAGATTAGCCACCAATTACCAACTTCCATGATTACCAGCCACCATGATGCATGGTGGCACAGTGATTAGCACTGTTGCATCACAGTGTCAGGGACACTGGTTCGAATCCTGGCTTGGATCACTGCGTGGAGTTTGCACATTCTCCCTG
The DNA here is from genome assembly GCA_024679065.1 of Sphyrna mokarran. Taxonomy (NCBI): domain Eukaryota; kingdom Metazoa; phylum Chordata; class Chondrichthyes; order Carcharhiniformes; family Carcharhinidae; genus Sphyrna; species Sphyrna mokarran. The sequence goes on from JAGIQG010000001.1 coordinate 9,794,913, forward strand.
TGTCTGCATGGGTTTCCTCTGAGTGCACCAGTTTCCTCCCACAGTCCAAAGATCTGCTGGTTAGGTGCATTGGCCGTGCTAAATTCTCTCTCAGTGTACCCTAACAGGCACCGGAGTATGGCGACTTGGGGATTCTCACAGTAACTTCATTGCAGTGTAAATGTAAGCTTACTTGTGATACTGATAAATAAGCTTTAAACTTGTTGAACACCTCTTCCATGGTCTATCCATTCCCCTAGTGGGAACGTAGATTTGCTCTGGGGAAGTGTCTCTTGAGCCACAAGGGAAATTGGGGTGGATTTCCAAAGACTTGGAAGGTTCTAAGGGCAACATGACTGGGAAAAAAGGGATAGAGAGGAGAAGGGGTTTAGAGAGGGAATTGAAACTTAGGGATTTGGCAGCTAAAGAATTGTAGAATCCCCACAGTGCCAATGGAGGACATTCGGCCCATTGAGCCTGCGCCAACAACAATCCCACTCAGGTCCTACCTCCATAACCCTCCCCACTAATCCCACTTGACGCGAAGGGACAACTTAGCATGGCCAATCAATCTAACCTGCACATCTTTTGAAGTGTGGGAGGAAACTGGAGCAACTGGAGGGAACCCATGGGAGAATTTACAAAGTCTACATAGACAGTAACTCGCGGCTGGAATTGAACTCAGGTCCCTGCAGCTGTGAGAGAACAAAATTACAGTATAGTAACAGGCCCTTCAGCCTTCCAAACCTGTACCGACCATACTGCTCAACCTGAACTAAAACCTCCTACTTTTCCAGGCACCATATCCCTCTATTCCAATCCTATTCATGTATTTGTCCAGACACCCCTTAGGAGTCACTATCGTATCCGCTTCCACTACTCCCTTGGCAACAAGTTCCAGGCAGCCACCATCCTCTGTGTAAGAAATCCGCCTTGTACATCTCCTTTGAACATTGCCCCTTGCTCTTTAAATCTTTGCCCCTTGAAATAGACTCTTCCAGCATGGGGGGAAAAAAAATAATTTGCTCTATCCATGCCCCCCATAATCTTGTAGACTTCTATCAGGTCATTGCTCAACCTCTCTCTTCAATGAGAACAAACCTTTCCTTATAGCTAACACCCTCTGTACCAGGCAACATCCTGGTAAATCTTTTCTGTACCCTCTCTGAAACCTCCACATCCTTCTGGCAGTGTGGCGACCATGGAGGCAGCAGTGCTGACCACTGTGCCACCATGCTGCCACTATCACTGTGCTGGCACAGGGACCAACGTTGGAGAGACTAAGATCAGGGGCAAGAATTGGAACTGCGCAGCATCGTGGAAGATGCCAAATCAATGCAAGTTGTTGTTTAAATTCAATCCCCTGTCGCTCAATATTTGCCTTTTTATTGTCCCTGGTGAACCACCTTGGTGTTAATTATGTAACAACTTAGTGTTAATTGCATTTGGGTAGAGGGTATTAACTGGGGACTTGTCTGTGCTCAGATATAGAGGGTGAAAGAGTGCAGTACTGATGGTAATGTAATGAGTAATTCTGCAAATAAAAATTAATAATTGAATTAAGGCTTGAATTCAGTGTTACATCCTTCTGTTATTGAAGCTTTTACATTTGGGACAATATACTATGTCAAAGAATCTACACAAATATATATCTATATTCCACTCCTGTACTCTTTTGCAATGATATAGTGTGAGCTTTTCACAGCTGTTCTGGTATCTTCCTCAGGGCTAGTTTTTCCAGCACTTTGAGCATTAAATGCAAGTATTTCTCCAACAATTTATATTTGCGATGCACCAATCAGATGCCTGTGTTTCATAGTCTCACTACAGTGCGAGAGGAGACCATTGGGCCCATCGAGTCTGTACCACCTCTCTCTATCCAGGCCCTTTCCCACACACTAACACTGTAACTCCACCTTTTACCAAGGCCAATCAACTATGACAATAAGGGTGGCACAATGGCAGAATGGTTAGCATTGCTGCCTCACAGTGCCAGGGATCCGGGTTCGATTCCCGGCTTGGGTGACCGTCTGTGCAGAGTTTGCACATTCCCCCTGTTTCTTCATGAGTTTCCCCCGGTTTCCTCCCACAGTCTGAAAGACGTGTTGGTTAGGTGCATTGGCCATGCTAAATTCTTCCTCAGTGTACCCAAACAGGTACTGGAGTGTGGTGACTAAGAGATTTTCACAATAACTTCATTGCGGTGTTAATGTGAGCCTATTTGTGACTAATAAATAAACTTAATTTAACTTAACGTAAGGGGCAATTTAGCATGATGAATTCGCCTAACTCACACATCTTTGGACTGTGGGAGGAAACCCACGCAGAGTTGGGGAGAATGTGCAAAGTCTGCATCGTCACCCAAGGCTGGAATTGAACTCAGGCCCCTGGTGCTGTGAGGCAGCAGTGCTAACCACTGTGCCACCATGCTGCCCTTTAACTGATGGTTAAGGATTATTAGAGGACTATCATTGCCTGCACACTAGTGTTTGTACCTTCAGTACTTTTTCACTCAATCTTACAAAAGACATTAATAAGATTTTAACACAGAGGTAACAATTTTCAAAGTGTTTGGCAATGTCTTACAGGATGAGGTTTGTCCTATTAATTAGTTTTTTAATGGTAAATTTGGACAACTTTAGATAGAAAGAACTTGCATTTATATAGTGCCTCTTACAACATCACACCAACACAAAGTGCTTTAGAGCCTTTGATAATTTTATTTTGAAGTGTAGTCACTCAGTGTAATGCAGGAAACAGGGCTAGCCAATTGACACACAGCAAGATCCCACGCCTGCAAAGTGCTAATTTGTTGCGCAGAGGTGTAGGGTGACGAATATTGGCCACGAAAATGAAGAACACTCCTCTTCTTCAGATATCATCCCTGGATTGGTAAGAGACTGTGCTCCAGTTGAGGGGGAAGTTGAATAGAGGTATTCAAAAAAGAGGAGGGTTTTGACAGAACAATTTGGGAGGGATTACTTCCTGTGGCAAGTTGGCCTAAAATGAAAGGTCGCAGTTGAGGGAAGAATAAGAGGGGGAAGTGAGGAGACATTTTCTTCACAGAGACAGTTATTAATTGATGAAACATACGCTATAGAATCAGATTCAATAGGAATGTTTCTATATTAGAATATAGGAATGTTCTAGAATGTTCTAGAATTTTGTTCTACTGCAATGTGTTCATTGATGGCCAACTCACAGAGTAATCAGGAAAACATAAGAACATAAGAAATAGGAGCAGGAGTGGGACATCTCACCCTTCAAGCCTGACCCACCATTCAATAAGATCATGGCTGATCTGAAGTGGATCAGTTCCGCTTTCCCGCTTTCTCCCCATAACCCTTAATTCCCTTATCTATGAGAAATCTATCTACCCGTGACTTAAATATATTCAGTGAGGTAGCCTCCACCACTTCAATGGGCAGAGAAAACGTAGAGTGTGGGATTAAATTGGACCCTTTTGAAGAGCCAGTACAGGCACAATGGACTGAATGGCCTCCTTCTGTAAGTTTTTTGATTCTACCTGAAATAACAAATCCTGATGGCAAAATTTAACAAGTATAGGCACCCAGTAGTGGGTAGCTGCTGCCTCACGGCGCCAAGGACCCGTACTCGATTCCAGCCTCGGGTCACTGTCTGTGTGGAGTCTCCACATTCTCCACATGTTTGCACGGGTTTCCTCTGGGTGCTCCGGTTTCCTCCCACAATCCAAAAATGTGTGGGTCAGGTGGATCGGCCGTGCTAAATTGACCGTTAGTGTCAGGGGGAGTAGCTCAGGTGAATGCCTGGGGCTCCAGGAAAGGGGCCTGAGCAAACAAAGAACAATATAGCACGGGAACAGGCCCTTCGGCCCCCAAACCTGCACTGCTCATGTGCCCAACTAAACCATTCGTTTGTATCCCTCTATTCCCAGTCTGTTCACATGGCTATCTAGATAACTCTGAAACCATCCCAGCGTGTCCACCTCCACCACCTTGCTTGGCAGCCCATTCCAGGCCCCCACCGTCCTCTGGGTAAAAATACACAATCCCTGGACGGATTGTGGTTGGCGCAGACTCGATGGGCCGAATGCCCACCTTCTGCACTGCAGGAGAAAATGTGGCTGGATGAGAGGCTTGAGAGAATTGTAGCGGGGACCAAACTGGTGAGTCAGAGATTTGCTGGTCTCTCACTCCAGTAACCCTGGTTCCGTAAGTGATGAATAGATCTGCGTTTGGCCCTTCTGCACCCATGTGCTTGAGACCAGCCGTCTGTCTGCGGGCAATGGTCCCGATGTTCTGGGCGAACCTTTAGGACAGAGACAGAATGCCGAGAGTGGCTGATATGACAGCTTTCGCATTGCTGGCACCCATCTGCAGCCCTGGCTTTCAGTGCTGATGCCTCTGGTGCTTGCTGCTTTACCAGCCATCAGACTGTTGAGCACTGACAGTTTGGCCACATTGCTCTGACATTGGACTCAGTTCTGGATTGAATCTGGCATTGGCTTGTCCAGTCTGGTCCAATCTACCAGGGTTTTGGCATTCACTGAATCTGAGAGGGGGGAAACCAGCAGTTGTGTGTGTGTCAATGAAATTCTTTTAATTCTTGGCTCCACTTCCCCAGGCAATCGGAGGATCTTTACAGTGCAGGAGGCCATTCGTCCAATCGAGCCCTGTATGTAACCCCTTGTGATTACCCCACTAATTCCCCAACACCAACCTCTATGTCTTAGGATACTAAGGGGCAGTTTAGCATGGTCAATCAACCTGCCCTGCACATCCTTGGAGTGCGAAAGGAAACTGGAGCACTTGGAGGAAACCCACGCAGACATTGGGAGAATGTGCAAACTCTACACAGAGTGTCCAGAATTGAACCCGGGTCCCTTGGCACTGAGACAGCACTGCTAACAATTGTGCCACCATGCCAGCCTTCAAATAGGGCACACTCAAGAGGTACAATGGTGGGATTTTACCTCAGACAAGATTGTAAAATCCTGCCCAAAGCAAATGGAGATTTCCATTCTGGGAACTTCACCTGCCCCGATTCCTGGGTGGGTGAGGTAGTGCAGTGTAGAAACATACATACTACAGGCAGAAGTAGGCCACTCGGCCCTTCGAGTCTGCCCCGCCATTCAACTCAATCATGGCTGATCATTGAGTTCAATACCCTGATGCTCCCTTTCTCCCATATCCCTTGATCCCTTTAGCCCCAAGAGTTATATCTAATTTCTTCTTGAATTCAGACAACATTTTGGCCACAACTGCTTTCTGTGGTAGTGAATTCCACATATTCACCAGGCTGTAGGTGAACAATCATAGAATCCCTACAGTGCAGAAGGAGGCCATTCACCCATCGTGTCTGTACTGATCACAATCCCACCTCGGTGTCTGTGTCAATCCCGTAACCCTACATATTTACCCTAGCTAATCCCCCGACACTAGGATGAATTTAGCACGGCCAATCCATCTAACCCACACATCATTGAACTGTGGGAGGAAACTGGAGCATCCGGAGGAAACCCACGCAGACACAAGGCGAATGTGCAAACTCCACACAGATAGTGCCCCGTGGTTGGAATTGAACCCGGGTCCCTTCTGCTGTGTGGCAGCAGTGTTAACTACTGTGCCATAGTGCCACCCCAAGAAATTTCTCTTCACCCAGCTCTAAAAGATTCACTCCTTATCCTCAAACTATGGCCCCTAGTTTTGGCCAATATGCCCACTAATTATAAACTCCTAAGTTGGTTTTCGAGAAAGGAGAAAGTTTGCCTAAGCAATATACTGTTCCTTTCTCAAGGGTCCTTTCTGTCTGTCCAAAGGGTGACTGTGCTGATCCCGGGAGTGTGTAGGGCAAACCTTTAGTCAGTAAAATGACAGGGGCTTCCCCTGTTCTGGTCTCATAACAACAAAAAGCTACGGGAAACAAAATGAACTGTTCCACTCTCTCCCCATAGCTCGGCATCATTCCCAAACTAATCCCACTGCCCTGTGCCCTCCCCGTAGCTCTGTATCAATCCCAAACTAATCCCACCATCCCGTGCTTTCGCTGTAGCCCTGTATCAATCTCCCAATAATCCCACTGCCTCACTCTGTTCCCAAAGCCCTGTATCAATCCCAAACTAATCTCACTGCCCTGCATTCACTCATTGTCAACTTCATTACAGAATGACAGGAGTCACAATTAGGCTGGAGTTGGTCAGAATTTCCTGGATATTCATTTCTGCCAATTTGTGTCATGATTATTTACAGCAAAACTAGCTTTGTTTTTTATTCCAAGACTTTGGTTTTAAACTGATTTGTGAAATGGTGGGATTTAAACTCCTTTTAGCTGGGTTATTGGGAAAAGTCATTAGATTATAAGCCACTGTATTACCCAATCACACAATCACAGTTGCAGGATTACTTGCACTTGTTTTTCCAACAATAGGTCATTGAAAAACATAATTCCATTTTTTTTTTCAAATTCCATTCTCTGATTATCTGTACACCGTGCAGACAGTGATCAGAGCGGTGAAATTGCTCCTGGAACATGAGGCGTTAAAGCCCTTTCCTTTGTAAGTGACAGAGACAAGTGACAAGCAAAGACATGCGTGACAGATGAGCTCTTAATGGAGAGATAAACTTCGAAGCAAGATGATTATGGTGGGGGAAAGCTGTGCTGATGTCCCCTCGCAGGCATCCCTCTGCCTCTCTGACACAGTAATTAAAGCACACACTGATTCAAATGATGGATGGTGTCCCAAGCTGGGAGACTCCTTTCCCCATAGGTCATCTGAAAGACTTGCTACCAATACTGCCATCTCAACTGGCAAAGACATCTGTCGGTCTTCAGCAGAAATTATTGCTATTCTGTTTTGGTAGTGAAGTCCAACATTTTATACACATTTTTAATTAATTTTATTAATTTCTGATTGGATGAATCTTTTTTATTTGTGCTGTACATTTACAGGGATGCTTTTTGTGTGTGCGCGCGCGTGTGTGTGTGTGTGTGTGTATGTGTGTGCCTGTATGTGCATGTGTGTCTATATTAGTGTGTGTGTGTGTGTGTGTGTGTGCGCGCAAGTATATATATCTGTGTGTGTTTGTGTGTGTGTGTTTGTATGTCTGTGTGTAGGTGTGCATGTGCATGTATATATTTGTGTACATGTATGTGTATGTGTGCGTGAATATATATGTGTGTATATATGTGTATATATATATATGTGTGTGTGCATGTATGTATTTGTATGTATATATGTTTATGTGATGTACATGTGTTGGCATGTGTGTATATATATGAGTGCATGTGTTCAAATACATGTGTGTGTGTATGTGTGTGCATAAATGTATTTGTGTGTGCATGCATTTGTGTTTATGTGTATATTTGTGTGTATATGTATGTAAATGATGTGTGAATGTGTGTGTGTGTATATATGAGTGATTTTGTGCAAGTATATATGTGTGTGTGTGAGCGTGTGTGTATGTGCATATGTGTATTTGTATGCATATGTATGTGTATGTGATGTGTGTATTTTGAGTATGTATATATGTATGTTGTTTAAATGTATGTGTATGTGTGCGTGTATATATGTCTGTATGTGTGTATATTTGTGTATGTATGTGCATGTATATATGTGTGTGCATGTATATTTGTGTGTATGTGTGTGTATGTTAGTGTGCGCATGTGTATGCGCATGTGTATGCGCATGTATATGTGTGTGCATCTCTGTGTCTGTAGGTATGTATGTGTATGTGTGTGTGTATGTGTGTGTGTGTATATATGTGCGTGTGTGTCTATATGTGTGTATATGTGTCTGTATGTGTATATGTGTATCTATATGTCTGAGTGTATGTGTGTGTGTATATGTATGTCTATATGTCTGTGTATGTATACGTGTGTATGTGTGTCTGTGTGTGTGTATGTGTATATGTGTGTCTATATGTCTGCATATGTATGTGTGTTGTGTGAATGTGTGTATGTGTGTATGAGTGTCTGTATTTGTGTGTGTCTATATGTCTGAGTATGTGTGTGTGTCTATTTGTCTGTGTATGTGTGTATATGTGTGTGTATGTATATGTGTGTCTATATGTCTATGTGTGTATTTGTGTGTATGTGTGTGTGTGTGTATGTATGTGTGTGTGTCTATGTATGTGTGTGTGTGTGTATGTGTGTGTGAGTGTCTGTATATGTGTGTGTCTATATGTCTGAGTATGTGTGTGTGTGTGTGTGTGTCTATTTGTCTGTGTATGTATGTATGTGTGTCTGTATGTGTGTGTGTCTATATGCGTGTCTATATGTCTGTATATGTATGTGTGTGTGTATGTGTGTGTGTGTCTATATGTCTGCATACGTATGTGTGTGTTTGTGTGTATGTGTGTGTATGTGTCTGTGTGTATGTGTGTGTGCGTGTCTGTGTGTATGTGTGTGTGTGTGTGGTGTGTGTGTATGTCATGTGTGAGTGTGTGTGTGTGTCTGTATATGTATGTGTGTGTTAGTGTGCATGTATATGTATGTGTGTGTGCATGTATGTATGTGTGGTGTGTGTGTGTATATGTATGTGTGTGTGCATGTGTGTATGTCTATATGTCTGTATATGTATGTGTGTGTTAGTGTGTATGTGTATGGATGTGTGTGTGTGTGTGTGTGTGTGTATATGTATGTGTGTGTGTGTATATGTGTGTGTGTGTGTGTGTGTGCATGTGTATGTATGTGTGTGCATGTTTGCGTGAGTGTGAGTTTGTGTGTGTGTGTGTGTGTGTGTGTGTGTGTGTTCCCCCTCCCTTCACTCCACCAATCCCCACGTTTCTCTGTGAAGTGGCCTGTTCTTGTGTGGGATATTCTTGTGTCGCCTTTAAAAGGACAAGTGATGAGGTTTTATATTACTCAGTATCAGGAGGGGCAGTTGACCCCACACCGACCCCATCACTGGCACTGCACCAATTGCCCATGCCGGGGGGTGACCTTGCCGAGATCCTGGGGCACTCCTGGATTGATGTGTGAGTAACAGGAAGGACTGAGCTGACAATGGCCAGTGTGTGCTTACACACTGCCAAGATTAAAGGACCCCTATGGCTACGCCATATTGGATCACGAGCTGGTAATTGGTTTACATTGAAGCCAGGGGACGGCAATCCCTCTGTGCAGCTCCATCACTGACACACAAGCTTACAGTGAGTGACACAATACCACCAGGCTGGAGACAGCAACACAACAGCAGCTCAACTGAAAACCTCCTTGCCTACGTTAAAACTACTGTTTCGTGGATATTTCTGCTCAGTATATTTCTGCTCAAAAGTAAGGCTTTTGATAAGGTGGCCCATGGAAGACTTCTACAGAAAATGCAGATGTGTGGAATAGAGGGTGATTTAGCTATTGGATTAGGAATTGGCTGGCAGATAGAAGACAGAGGGTGGTGGTTGATGGGAGATATTCATCGTGGAGTTCGGTGACAAGTGGTGTGCCTCAGGGGTCTGTTTTGGGGCCCCTGCTGTTGTAATTTTTATAAATGATCTGGATGAGGGTATTGAGGGATGGATCAGTAAATTTGCAGATGATACTAAAGTTGGTGGTGTGGTAGATAGTGAAGAGGGGGGTTTTAGTTTACAGAGTGACGTGGACAAGTTGCAGAGCTGGGCCGAGAGGTGGCAAATGGAGTTTAATGTGGAAAAGTGTGAGGTAATGCACTTTGGCAGGAACAATAAATGTGTAGAGTATAGGGCTAATGGTAGGGCTCTAATAGTGTTGAGGAACAGAAGGATCTTGGTGTATGTGTCAATAGATCCCTGAAAGTAGGCAGTCAAGTGGATAAAGTTGTTAAGGAGGCTTATGGAGTCTTAGCTTTTATTGGTAGGGGGATTGAATTTAGGAGCCGCAGCATCATGTTGCAACTGTACAAAACTCTAGTGCGGCCGCATTTGGAGTATTGTGTGCAGTTCTGGTCGCCACATTATAACAAAGATGTGGAGGCATTGGAGAGGGTACAGAGGAGGTATACCAGGATGTTGCATGGTATGGAGGGCAGGTCCTATGAAGAGAGGTTGAAGGATTTGAGGTTGTTTTCGTTAGAAAGGAGGCGGATAAGAGGGGATCTTATTGAAGCATATAAGATGATTAGAGGTTTAGATAGGGTGGACAGTGATAGCCTTTTTCCTAGGATGGAGAAAGCTAGCACGAGGGGACACAGCTTTAAATTAAGGGGTATGAGTTATAGGACGGATATCAGAGGTAGGTTCTTTACTCAAAGAGTGATTAGGGAGTGGAATGCCCTGCCTGCAGCTGTTGTAGATGCGCCAAGTTTGGTGGCGTTAAAGAGGTTAGTTGATAAGTATATGGATGAGAAGGGATTGGTTTAGTTAGGAGGGGCATCGCTTTTTATTTTGGTCGGCACAACATCGAAGGCCGAAGGGCCTGTTCTGTGCTGTATTGTTCTATGTTCTATGTTCTATGTATTTGGACGATCATCTCATTATCATCTCTGGGATCTTGCTGTGCACTATTGGCCAATATATTGGTCTGTACTTTAAAAGCATTCATTGACTCCAAAGTGCTTTGGGACAATTATATATATCTAACACATTACTTATCTCTCCTCTTGCTACACTGTCCCATCAAACACTCCCAGGACAGGACAGCACAGGGTTAGATACAGAATAAAGCTCCCTCTGTCCCCATCAAACAGTCCTAGGACACATACAGCACAGGGTTAGATACAGAGTAAAGCTCCCTCTACACTGTCCCCATCTAACACTCCCAGGACAGATACAGCACAGGGTTAGATACAGAGTAAAGCTCCCTCTACACTGTCCCCATCTAACACTCCCAGGACAGGTACAGCACAGGGTTAGATACAGAGTAAAGCTCCCTCTACACTGCTCCCATCAAACACTCCCAGGACAGGTACAGCACGGGGTTAGTTACAGAGTAAAGCTCCCTCTACATTGTCCCCCATCAAACACTCCCAGGACAGGTACAGCACGGGGTTAGTTACAGAGTAAAGCTCCCTCTACACTGTCCCATCAAACACTCCCAGGACAGATAGAGTGTGGAATTAGACACAGAGTAAAGCTCCCTCTACACTGTCCCCATTAAACATTCCCAGGACAGGTAGAACATGGGGTTAGATACAGAATAAAGCTCCTTCTACACTACCCCCATCAAATCCTTCCAGGGCAGGTACAGCATGGAGTTAGATACAGGATAAAGCTCCCTCTACACCGTCCCCTCAATCTGCCGCAACTTTAGCATCTCTTAGAGTTATATGATTATGTACATCAGCTTCCTCATAAACCTGTTTTCATCCATGGTGATTAGTCCTTTCCCTTAGCTGCTGAAGCTACAGGCTAGCACTGACAGCAGTGAATAGAACGGGGATTTACAGAGTCAATTGAGGAAAACTATTCACTGCAACAAGTAGATCAATAACCAGAGGCTATTGATTTACAATAATCACCAAAACATGTAGAGGAAAGATGCGGCAAAGGGTTTTCACTCAAGAGATTTGCAAATTGCTATGTAGTTTTTACAGCTCAAAAATAGAAGTTTCAGCCCAACAAGTCCTGCTGGTGTTTATGCTCCAGACAAATCTCCTTCCCCTCTTGTTCATCTATCCTTTATTTCATTTCTACCTCACTGATACAACTTCCCTACAAAATCTCATGACCTCAATTTCTCCCAGCAGCAACAATTCCACATTCGAAAAAGGCGGCATAGTGGCACACTGGTTAGCACTGCTCCTTTATAGCGCCAGGGGCCCGGGTTCGATCCCTGGCTTGGGTCACAAACTGCACAGCCTCCCCGTGTCTATGTGGGTTTCCTCCAGGTGCCCCGGTTTCCTCCCACAGTCCGAAAGCCGTGCTGGTTAGGTGCATTGGCCGTGTTAAGTTCTCCCTCGGTGTACCTAAACAGGCGCCGGAGTGTGACGACTAGGGGACTTCCACAGTTACTTCATTGCAGAGTTAATGTAAGCCTACTTGTGAGGCTAATAAATCAACTTAAACTGCAGGATCTGGAATGCTGTACATGAAACCATTCTGAGGAGAATGAATATCGAGAATGAGGAAATTACAGGATTATGGGCAAACAAAGGAGACTGTAAGCATGACTATCTTTATGGAGATCCAGGACAAACATGATGGGCAGAATGGCCCCCATCTATCTGTACACTTTGCTGGCTCTCTGTTCTCTTAAATGGAGCAGCATATTTGGGAAGGAGGAATAGCTCTGAAATGTGTTGTCCATTAGATTGTCAACCTCGACCATGTTTCTCACCATTTTTCTTCTATCTGACAGTTAAAATGCACATTCTGTTTTTTTTTATTCTGAAGTCTCCCTTTGATCCTACTTGCCACTCTGGAATGTGCTGCTTTGTTCTGTTCTTTTAGGAACAAATCAAAACTTGATTTACTGATTCTACTGTACGTGGAGTGAATAACGCACTCGCGGACTTATCCAAAATCATTCCTTCTGTCCGTCAGACCTTCGGGATGTTGAAGTTGGATTACAAGCTCGCAGCCACCTGTTATTGTCCCCACCCTGACGGTTTTGTCTCCTCACTAGGATGAGCAGCCAGCTATTCAACAACGATAGGCATCGCACGGTGAGTTTCTCTGAAAGATTTCTGGTTATAGAATCATAGAGATTCATAGAGTCCCTACAGTGCAAAAGGAGGCCATTCGGCCCATCGAGTCTACATCAACCACAATCCCACCCAATCCCTATCCCTTTTACCCCAGCTATTCCCCCTGACAATTTAGCACGGCCAATCCATTTAACACATATATCTTTGGACTGTGGGAGGAAATCAGAGCTCCCGGAAGAAACTCACACATATTAGGAGTTGGGAGATAATGTTGCAGCTTTATAATACCCTAGTCAGACCCCACTTGGAGTACTGAGCTCAGTTCTGGTCGCCTCACTACAGGAAGGATGTGGAGGCCACAGAAAGGGTGCAGAGGAGATTTATAAGGATGTTGCCTGGATTGGATGGCATGCCTTATGAAGATAGGTTGAGAGAGCTCATTCTTTTCTCCCTGGGGAGACGAAGGATGAGAAGGGACCTGATAGAGGTTTATAAGATGTTGAGAGGTATTGATCAGGTGGATTCTCAGAGGATTTTTCCCAGGGCTGAAATGGTTGCTACAAGGGGACACAGGTTTAAGATGCTGCGAAGTAGATACAGAGGAGATGTCAGGGGTAAGTTTTTCACTCAGAGGGTGGTGGGTGAGTGGAACGGACTGTTATCGGTGATGGTGGAGGCAAATTCGATAGGGTCTTTTAAGAGACTTCTGGATGAGTATGTGGGACTTAATGGGATTGAGGGTTATAGATAAGCCTAGTAGGTAGAGATATGATCAATGCAACTTATGGGCTGAAGGGCCTGTTTGCACTGTAGTGGGGAGAATGTGCAAACTCCACACAGACAGTGACCCAAGTTGGGAGTCGAACCCGGGTCCCTGGCACTGTGAGGAGCAGTGCTAACCACTGTGCCACCCCATGGTTAGTTGCAGTGGCCATGCTGGATTCTCCATCAATGTACCCAAACAGGTGCCAGAGTGTGGGGATTTTTCACAGTAATTTCATTGCAGTATTAATGTGACACTAATAAATAAACTTTAAACTTTCCCCTCCCAATGTCCATGTGTGCGCAATTTCAAAATTTGAGAATGATGCCAAATTTGGAGATGTAATGAACGGGAGGGCAGTGCATCAACACACAGAAATATATTAATACACTTGCAAAATATTGTATAGTTTGTAAATGAACTTCAATATCATAAGTCAATAAGTGTTAGATGATACATTTGGGTAAAAGTAACGAAGGGAACCTAATCCTTGGAAAATAAGTAGGGTTGAGTAAATAGGGTGCAGGATGAAAGAAATCCAGGAATTCAGACATATACATATCCACTTGACAAGGTTAATAAGGTCATAAAAAGGCAACAGGTCACTAGGTTTCTGTTCACGCAGGTTAGAATTGTTAAACTTGCATTGAGTCCTGGTTGGAGTGCACTCGGAGTATTGTAAAGAATTCTGATTTCCATATCACAAAGGAGACACAAATTTCATAGAATCGTAGAATCCTTATAGAGCAGAAAGAAGCCATTCAGCCCATTGATTTGATGTCCAGAATGCGAGAGGTCGTTGATTATGCTGACTGTTTTTCCGAGGCAGGAGGAAGTGTAGACTAGGTCAACGGATGGGAGGCTGATGGACAGTTACAATCCTTTGTTCCTTGATACATTTATTGGGATACAATGAAAAGTATTGTTTCTTGAGCACTACACAGACAAAGCATACCGTTCAGAGGGGAAAAGCAAAGGAGAGAATGCAGAATATAGTGTTACAACCATAGCTAGGGTGCAGAGATCAGCTTAATATAAGGTGGGTCCATTCAAAAGTCTGATGGCAGCAGGGAAAAAGCTGTCGGTTGGGAAGTGTTCTCAGATTTTTGTATGTTTTCCCCAACGGAAGAAGGTGGAAGAGAGAATGTCCGGAGTGCATGGGGTTCTTAATTTTCCGAGGCAGCAGAAAGTGTAGACAGAGTCAATGGATGGGAAGCTAATTCGTGTGATGGCTTCATTCATAACCCTTTGTCATTTCTTTGCCATCGCGTCTGCACCAACATTAATCCCACCAGGAAGAAATTTTTAAATTTGATTTCATTTGATTTGCTTTATCATTGTCACATGTATTAGTATACAGTGAAAAGCATTGCTCCTCTCCTGCTATACAGACAAAGCGTACCGTACACAGAAAGAAAAAGGAGAGACTGCAGAATGTAGTGTTACAGTCATAGCTAGGGTACAGAGAAAGATCCACTTAATGCAAGGTAACTAAAGCATTGTTAGAGAGTTTAAAACAGTTAAAATTTTAAAAGCATAAAATAAGAGTAAAAGGTAGAATTAGAGGATATGCTGGGCTTGTAAGAAGTCACCTTGCTCCAGCAGCATCTTGGCAAAGGTCCTTTCTTGTTGGAGATGGTCATTGCTTGGCACTTGTGTGGCATGAACGTTACTTGCCACTTGTCAGCCCAAGCCTGGATGTTGTCCAGGTTTTGCTGCATTTGTACATGGAATACTTCAGTAGCTAAGGATCATGAATGGTGCTGTACCTTGTGCAGTAAATGTTCTCCCTTCTGATGGAAGGAAGGACATTGATGAAGTGGTTGAAGATGGTGGGGCCTGGGATTCTCTAAGGGGCTCCTACAGTGATGTCCTTGAACTGAGATGATTGACCTCCTGAAACCACAACCAACTCCCTTGTACCAGGTATGACTCCAACCAGTGGACAGTTTGCCCCCGATTCCCATTGACTCCAGTTTCGCTACGGCTCCTTCATGCCCCACTGAGTGAAATGCTGCCTTGATGTCAAGGGTTGTCACTCTTGTCTCACCTCTGGAATTAAGCCCCTTTGTCCATGTTTGAACCACGGCTGTAATGAGGTCAGGAGCTGAGTGACCCTGGCAAAACCCAAACTTGGCATCACTGAGCAGGTTATTGCTTGAAAACACTGTTGATGATCCCTTCCATCTGATAATCGAGAGTAGACTGATTGGGCAGTAATTGGCTGGTCCTGCTTTTTGTGTACAGGACATACCTGAGCAATTTTCCACCTTGTTGTAACTGTGCTGGAATTGCTTTGCTAGGGGCACAGCAGCTTCTGGAGCACAAGCCTTCAATACTATTGTCGGAATATTGTCAGGGCCCATATTCTTTGCAATATCGAGCCTTCAGTGGTTCTCGATATCATGTGGAATGAATCATAATTCATGATGATGACTAATATCTGTGATGCCGGATGGCATAAGGGCCCAGTGGTTAGCACTGCTGCCTCAGCGCCAGGGACCCGGGTTCAATTCCGGACTTGGGTGACTATCTGTTGTGGAGTTTGTACATTCTCCTTGTGTCTGCGTGGGTTTCCTCTGGGTGCTCCAGTTCCTTTCTACGCTTCAAAGATATGCGGGTTAGGTGGATTGGCCATGTTAAATTGCTCCTTCATGTCAAGGTTAGAACATAGAACATAGAACATAGAACAAGGTTAGGCTTGGTACGAATCAATTCCGGCCTCCCAGATTGCCTGGATCCTATACATCTCCAAATTCCGTGTCCTGGACTTTGGCTGTTCCCTCTGTGACTGAATCCTGAACTTCCTAACTCAGAGAACACAATCAGTAAGGATATGCAACAACATCCCCTCCGTGATCATTCTCAAAGAATAAAGAACAAAGAACAACACAGCACGGGAAACAGGCCCTTTGGCCCAACAAGCCTGCACCACCACCCCGATGTTCCCACTTCTACCCATGATCTCTGTCATCCCTGTCTATGTTTATAGATCTATGCATTAGAACCAAATCTGAGACAATTTAGGGACAATTTGTTTCACCAATCAGCCTAAGAGCACATCTTTGGGGTGTGGGAGGAAACCGGACCACCCGGACAAAACTCACACAATCATGGGGAGAATACGCAAACTCCCACAGACACAGGCCCAAATCCATGTATTTGCACAGCACAGCGATAGTCACCGAGCTGTCGTGTTGCCCATCAACTGGTCCAGGTCAAGCGTACACTAACGACGTGAAGCACTAAGATACTCTTGAAAAAGATCCAAAAGCAGCCCTCTCAAGACCCATTGCGTGTATGCCCCTCGTTAGACAAGGTGGACTGAAGTACTGTAGGATAAAACAAATACATCAACATTCTCAACACTGGTGCCCCACAAGGCTGTGTCCTCAGCCCCCTACTATATTCCTTATAAACCTATGGCTGCATGGCCAAATTCTCCTCCGTCCCGCTGTAGTGAACAGATATCTGGCTGACCGCCAAAATCTCTGTTTTCGCTTAGACAGCGACCCATTAAGTTATAAAACAACATAAGGCTGCTCTCATGTGTCTTCTTTTAATAATTGAACACACAACATGTTCCCCCAATCCCTGAGAAGTGACTTGTGCCTTGTGTCTCACACAGCAAGTACAGTCAAGGATATACAGAATCATGAAACACGATATTGAAGAGAGGGAATTCCAGAGCTTGGGACCAGGCAGCAGGAGGCAATAGGAGAGCAATGGCAATTGGAGATTTGCTCTGAGAACTTTGTTCTATATCAGCCTGATTGTCTTTGGTGAGGATTTCAATGCAATGATGTTTTAAAAATCCAGATTTCATTGGTTCATCCACATCTTGGACCTCGCTGAATCACTATCCATTTTATTCACTCTCACTCATACTTGTTATTCGTAAGTCTGAGCATCCATTCCAACTCCCTCCAGGTCACTCCAGGTCACTCCCAAAAACAAACTGGATTGTATTTGACTTCCATTTAAACCAGAAGGTTTTCTGCCTGCTCCCAGGAACAGTCCTTAAAAGGATTGCTTCTGTAACTTTGATCTGGCGTTTCAGCTCCTGCTCAAGATCCTGGGAGATCTGCTGAAAAGGGCATGCGTGTGCAGGCACATGCATGTGTGTGTGTATATGTGGGTGTGCATGTATGTGTGTGTGTGAGTGTATTTGTGTGTGCATGTGTGTGTACATATATGTTTATGTACAGGCATGAGGACATGACAGTGTGAATGTAGAGTCATAGAGGTTTCCAGCATGGAAATAGGTCCTTTGGCCCCTCTAGACACTTTTGTAGCTCTCCCCTCTCACCTGAAACCTATGCCCTCTGGTTTTAGACTCCCCTATCTTTGGGAAAAGATATTGAATATTTACCTTGTCTAGGACCTTCATTATTTTATAGGCCTCTATAAAGTCAGTCTTCAGCTTCCTACGCTCCAGAGAAAAAGTCCCAGTCTATTCAGCCTCTCTTTATAACTCAATCCATCAATTTCCGGTGGCATTCGAGTAAATCTCTGCACTCCTAGTTTAATAATATCCTTTCTATAATAGAGTGACCAGAATTGTGCACGCTATTCCAAGTGTGGCCTTACCAACGTCTTGTACAACTTCAACAAGACGTCCCAATTCCTTTATTCAATTTTCTGACCAATGAAACCAAGCATGCCGAATGCCTTCTTCACCATTCTGTCCACCTGTGACTCCACTTTCAAGGAGCTATAAACATGTACCCCGAGGTCTCTTTTTTCTGTAACTCTCCCCAGCGCCCTACCATTAACTGAGTAAGTTCTGCCCTGGTTCAATCTACCAGAATGCATTACCTTGCATTTGTCTAAATTATCTCCATCTGCCATTCGTCAGCCCATTGGCCCAATTGATCAAGATCCAGTTGCAATTGGAGATAACCTCCTTCACTGTCCACTCTGCCACCAATCATGGTGTCATCTGCAAACTTACTAACCATTCCCCCTCATATTATCATCCAAATCATTCATATAAATGACAAATAACAGTGGGTCCAGCACTGACCCCTGAGACACACCGCTGGTCACAGGCATCCAGTTTGAAAAACAACTCTCTACAACCATCTCTGACTTCTGTCAAGAAGCCAATTTTGTGTATGCATATGTCCATCCTTGTGTGTGCATACATATACATGTATATGTGTGTACATGTGTGTGTTCATGCGTATATATGTGTGCGTATGTGTTTGTGTATATATGTGTGTACATATATGTGTGGGTGTGTATATGCATTTGTGTGTGTGTTTATATGTGCCTATGTATTTGTCTGTGCATGTGTATTTGCACATGAAATGAAACACTTACATGTGCATATATGCACTTACATGTGCATGTATGTGTCAGCATGCAGAATGTGTATTATTCAATGTATCAACGCATCAATGCATGTATGCCTTTGCACATGTTTGCGCATAGAGTGTTTGCACATGTTAGTGCATGGTGTATTTGCATGTATATTATTCACTGTGTCTGTGCATGAATGCACATTTGTGTGCTTTCATGTGTGTGCTTGCAGGTGTCTGTGTGTGTTTATGTGTGTCTGTTGGTGTGTGTACATGCATATCTACATATGATTTGGTGTGTATTTATGTGTGCATATGTGTCTGTGTGCACATGTGTGTGTGGGGGGTATGCACTGATAATACAGTTACAGAAATATAGTGCAGTTTAAAACGTCACTGGAGAAGTGGCACAAGAGGGGACTATAGATTTTTGGGACAGGTTCTGGGATGGGAAGGATCTATTCTACCTGGACCCGATCAGGACTGGGATAAATGTCTCTTTGGGAAGGTTAGCAAGGGGAGGATTTAACATCATTTGAAGAGGCAGTGGAGAGGATGAGTGGGAAATTCAGCGGGACAAACATTAATAGAACAAGTGAGTTTGGCAGCTCAATTTCAGGAATGCTTGTTACTGCTCCAGGCACATTCTTCCATACACCTCATTCAAATAGGGCTGGTCATCTCTGCAGATGATAAATGTAGATTGATATATGTTGGGAAATGAGACCGAGAGAGTATACAATTCTAGTGCTGATTGTCCACAGCTCGACATAACACACCCACTGTTGGGCAGATATATTTATTCTTAATTCATTACACTTTGAGACAGTGTATACTGTCAACACAATGGGAAATGTTCTCAAAGTGAGGATATTACTTAGTCTCCGCAAGCTGTGCAATTTGCTGCTGAGTTCTACCATTGTTTGCCCAAAGACAGGCAAAAAAGCGATCTCGAATTAAATATTTTAGTTTTTGGAGAATAAGCAAAGGGTCAACTTCATTGCTGCAGATCTGGAGTACTGTGTACAGTTTTGATCTCCTTGCTTGAGAAAGGATATACTGGCACTGGAGAGGATGCAGAAGGTTGAGACGGTTGGCTGAGCAGAGTGGGACTACATTCATTGGAATTCAGTAGAATGAGGGCAGATCTTATAGAAACATATAAGATTGTGAAGATAAATAAGATAGAAGCAGGAGGTTATTTCCACTGGTTGGTGAAATCAGATCTAGGGGGCATAGCCTGAAAATAAGGGCAAGCAAATTTAGGACTGAGTTGAGGAGGAACTTCTTCACCCAAAGGGTTGTGAATCTGTGGAATTCCCCGCCCAGTAAAGCAGTTGAGGAGATTTTCACAGTAACTTCATTGCATTGTTAATGCAAATTGTGACATTTATAAGTATAAACTTTATAAAGAAACAATTAAAGCTGCCTCGTTGAATATTTTTTAAGACAAAGATAGATAGATTTTTGAGCAGTAAAGGAATTAAGTGTTTATAGTGAGTGGGCGGGTAAGTGGAGCTGAGTCCATGGAGAATCAACCATGATCTTATTGAATGGGAGAGCAGGCTCGAGGGGCCAAATGGCCTACTCTTGCTCCTCATTCTTATGGAGACACATGGAGGCTAGATGGGCTTTTATAACAGAGGATGATTATTTTACAGCCACCTTTACTGAGGCTAGTTTTATATTTCAGATTGATGAGGTGAATTTGAATTTTCTCGAGCTGCCTTGAAGGGATTCGAACCCGTGACCCCGGAGCATTAATCTGGGTCTCTGAATTACTAGTCCAGTGATGTTAGCATTACATTATGTCTCCCTCATATATGGTAGATTAGTATTATTGTCTCTAGTCCCTGTTCCGTACTCCATTCCCCAATTACTGACACTATCCCTCAATAGTCTGAGGCTGAGCAGTTCACAGCCTTGCTGTCACCTTTCACCAGGAAATGAGCTTCCAATATCCTATCAGGTTCATCACCTTACTTCTGTCTCCATTAGATCTGCTAAATCCTCCTGTCACTGCTTATCTACTGCTGAAGAGCACGATCGATGCTTTTGTTGTATAAATAGGGGAGGTGATGGCCAAGTGTTATTATAACTGGACCCATGAATCCAGAAACTCAGCTAATTCTCTGAGAACCCAGGTTCGAATCCCATCACGGCAAATGGTGGAATTTGAATTCAATAAAAAATGTCTGGAATTAAGACTCCACTGATGGCCAAGAAATCACTATCGATTGTCAGGAAAAATCCATTCTGGTTCACTGAAGTCTTTTAGGGAAGGAAATCAGCCATCCTTACCTTGTCCTGGCCTACATACGGGCAGCATGGTAGCACAGTAGTTAGCTGTGTCACTGCGCTAGATACCCAGGTTCAATTCCTGGCTTGGGTATTATGTGCTCTTATAGATATTTTAGAAGGAGATCACTGCCCATGCGCAATAGTGTCCTCTAGCTGTCTGTTGCCGGCTTCGTGGTGTGAATAGACACTATCCACTCCCCCTACTGGCAAGAATCGCATTAGGGACCATTTCTTTTTCTAAGTGTGATAAGATAGTGTATGGGAGGTTGTCCGAAAGATGGGTGCCATTCTTCCCAGTTTTCACACTCATTTGGTGCTCAGAATATTTTTGGTTAAATTTCTCCTGTAGAATTATAGGATTCTTGCAATGCAGAAGGAGACTATTCAGCTCACAGCATGGTCAATCCACCTGAGCTGCATATCTTTGGATTGTGGGAGGAAAATGAAACACTCAGAGGAAACCTATGCAGAGGCCGGGAGATCATCCAAATCGACACAGAAAGTGAGCCAAGGCCGGAGTCGAACTCATGTCGCTGGCACTGTGAGGCAGCAGTGCTAACCACTGTGCCACCGTGCCGCTCTTGGACATGCATTGAGCAACCACAAGTTAACAGGAATAACACTGGTTCTATTGTCGGGCCTGGTTTTATTAATCAGATTGATTGCACTAAGTGGAGTGGGAGCAGAGTGTACGGATTATAACAGTGGCTCCTGTTAATTGATTAGTCAAATAATTGCCAAGCTTGAGTAGAGAGCTCAGCACCATTATTAATTTACAGCAAACAACAAGCGAGGGGGAAAAAAAAATATCCTTCCTCAGTCATGTCACCGCTCATAAGCAAAGAATAAAAAGGAGAGCAAGGGGAGAGAATTTACTTGTCAGCACCCAAGGTGCTAAGTGAGTTTCCTTGTCTTCGAATAGCAGTCATCATCTGCTAGGCCGCAGGCTATTTATAGGCGGAACAGCATGAAGAGCAGATTCCTCTTAATCAGCATGCAGAGAAAGGTAATTTAAAGACAATCCGGAGCTGACAGGAATTAAATTGTGTTTTGATTCTCTCATTAGCTCAAACCTCAAGTGCAGCTCGTTATTGTGAATTTTTCCTGGGATGACGAGACATTTCGGTTTGAGTTGACAGCAATATGCTGCGATGATTCCCCTTTTTCATCCTCTCTCCGTTCCCCCTGCGTGGAATTTTCGGAAACCGAAGCCAGCCATTCGGCTAAATCCCTCCTGTGTCGCTGCTAACTCAAATTCGGTTTACGACCATTCCCTCTCATTTCCTTATCGAGTCATAGAGGTTTACAAGCATGGAAACAGGCCCTTCAGCCCAAATTGTCCATACCGCCTTTTTTTTAACCACTGAGTTAGTGCCAATTGCCCACGTTTAGCCCATCTCCCTCTATACCCACCTTACCCATTTAACTGCCTATACAATTTAAAATTGTACCCGCCTCTACTACTACCTCTGGCAGCTTGTTCCAGACGCTCACAAACCTCTGGGTGAAATAATTGCCCCTGTGGACACTTCTGTATCTCTTCCCTCTCACCTCAAACCTATGCCCTCTAGTTTCAGACTCCCCTACCTTTGGAAAAAGATATTAACTATCTAGGTGATCTATGCCCCTCATTATATTATAGACCTCTATAAGGTCACCCCTCAGCCTCCTACACCCCAGAGAGAGAAGTCCCAGTCTATCCAGCCTTTCCTTAGAACCCAAACCATCAAGTCCCAGTAGCATCCGAGTTTTTTGCACTCTTTCTAGTTTAATAATATCCTTTCTATAATAGGGTGACCAGAACTGTACACAATATTCCAAATGTGGCCTTACCAATGTCTTAGCTCGTATATTCTTATGCAAGATGGAAACTTGAAAATACCAAAATACATCACTTTGCAGTTATCTAAATTAAACTTCATTGCTATTCATCAACCCACTGCACCAACTGATCCCATTGCAATCCTAGATAACCTTCTTAACTCTTTGCTATGCTACCAATCTTGGTGTCATCTGCAAACTTACTAACCATGCCCCCTAAATTCTCATCCAAATCATTAATAAAAATGACAAATAGCAGTGGACTCAGTACTTATCATTTTAAGTGCCTTGACCTCGTGGGCATGTGTTTCACATTCTAACTACTCGCTGTAGGATGAAGAAATTTCTCAGGAAAATTCCCAATTGGTTTTATTTGTGCCTGTGACTCCCACTTCCGTTCTCCCACAAATGGACACATTGAGTGAAATTTCCCTGTCCACCACGGGAATCGTAGTGATCAAGACAGGTTCATGCAAGTGTTCATTTACCTCGGGTGGAATTTTCCAGTCTTGGGGTGAGTGTGGCTGGAAAATCCCTCCTGTTTTCTCTTTATGTAGCCTATCTTTCATTCCCTTGAAGGCCTCTACCATATCAACTCTTGAGGGCAGCAGGGTGGTACAGTGGTTAGCGTTGCTGCCTCACAGCTCCAGGGACTTGGCTTGGGCCACTGTCCGTGTGGAGTTTGCACATTCTTCCCGTGTCTGTGTGGGTTTCCTCTGGGTGCTCTGGTTTCCTCCCACAGTCCAAGGATGTGTGGGTTCTGTGCGTTGGCCATGCCAAATTGCCACTTAGTATTCCTGGATGTGTAGCGTAGAAGGATTAGTGGGGTAAATATGTGGAGTTACTGGGATGGATGGGCTGATTGTTGGTGCAAACTCAATGGGCCGTGCAGCCTTCTTCTACATTTTAGGGATTTTATGATATCAATCATTAACCTGTACAACCTATTTGACTCTTCATTCTCCCCTCTTAGTGCTTCATAATTTTCTCATCATTAACTCTTATCCACTCTCTCCCTCGCAGTCTTTTCCATACCATTTTTCTCACAACTTGTCTCACTTGCTCTCCTACTGTCTCATTCGCTTTCTCATTCCCTCTCTCATTCACTATCTCATTCCTGCTGCTATTCTTTCTGAAGTGGACAGGGGTAAACAAGCCTCACAACACCAGGTTAAAGTCCAACAGGTTTATTTGGTAATAGATGCCACTAGCTTTCGGGGCTCTGCCCCTTCGTCAGATGAGTGGGGAGTTCTGATCACAAACAGAGCATATAAAGATACACATTCAGTTTACAGATTAGAATGCGAGTCTTTACAGCTAATCAAATGTTAAAGATGCAGACAATGTGAGTGGAGAGAGCATTAAGGAGAGGTTAAAGAGATGTGTACTGTCTCCAGACAGGACAGTTAGTGAGATTTCACAAGTCCAGGCATATCATAGGGGCTACAGACAGTGTGACATGAACCCAAGATCCCGGGTGAGGTCATCTTCATGTGTGTGGAACTTGGCTATCAGTCTCTGCTCAGCGACTCTGCACTGTCGTATGTTGTTGTGAAGACCACCTTGGAGAACGTTATTCTTTCTCACACTCTTTCACTATCACAAAGCCAGTTCATCTCATTCTATCTTTGACAGTATCTGGAGTTTGCACATTCTCCTTGTGTCTGTGTGGGTTTCCTCTGTTTGCTCTGGTTTTCTCCCACAGTTCAAAGGTGTGCAGGTTAGGTTGATTGGCCATGCTAAAATTGCCCCTTAGTGTCCTGAGATCCATAGGTTATAGGGATTAAGGGATAAATACATGGGAATAAGGTCTGGGCAGGATTGTGTTCAGTGTCGATTCGATGGGCTCAATGGCCTCTTTCTGCACTTTAGGGTTTCAATGAAAGAACAGCTTCTTCCCTGCTGCCATCAGAGTTTTGAATGGACTTACTCTATACTAAGTTGAGCTTTCTCTACACCCTGGCTGTAACACCACATTCTGTACTCTCTCCTTTCCTTCTCTATGAACAGTAGGCTTTGTACAATGTACAAGAAACAAACTTTTGACTGTATGTGACAATAATAAATCAAATCAAATCAAAATCTCCATTTGTTGCAGTGGGACTGGAGATTTCCAACTGCGGGCAAGGTTGGAGAATCGGACCTATATCTTACATTTGATCTTGCATGCTCTTGATACTGTCTTATGCCCTCTTTCTCACACTCAATCTCTTTCCCTCTCTTTATAATTTAATTTCCTTCATTCCCTCCCTGACACAGTTACTTTTTTAAGCTCTCTACTCCTGCAATCATTCCGTCTCATGCTTTTGCTCTCAGTTTTTTCTCTTGCTGATTCAAACTATCTCCTGAACCCTCTCCCATATACATATCCTCTTCCGTCTTAGATTGCAAACAAACCGGTATGATTCCCTGTCTCACACTATTACACTCTTGATTCACAGAATTAATCCAGCAGAGAAGGCCATTTAGCCCATCATGTCTGGACCAGCTTTCTAAATGAACAGTTCACCCAGTACCATTCTCTCACCTTCTCCCAGTCACTCTTCACATTCTCCTTTTCCACATTCCATTCTGAATGCTTTTTTTTATATCTTTATTCATTTATTAGTCACAGGTAAGCTTACATTAACACTGCAATGAAGTTACTGAGAAAATCCCCTGGCCGCCACACTCCAGCACCCGTTCGGGTTCACAGAGTGAGAATTTAACATGGCCAATGCATCTAACCAGCACGTCTTTCAGACTGTGGGAGGAAACCGGAGCACCCGGAGGAAACCCACGCAGGCATGGGGAGAGCGTGCAGACTCCACACAGACAATGACCCAAGCCAGGAATCGAACCTGGGCTTTTGGCACTGTGAGGCAGCAGTGCTAAACACTGTGCTACTTGTGCTCTTGTACTTTGTGTCCATATTAATAAATCTGTATGCCTTATTAATTACTCTCTCAACCTGTACTCCACCTTCATGATTAGATAATTAGAGGTTTAGATAGGGTGGACAGTGATAGCCTTTTTCCTAGGATGGAGAAAGATAGCACGAGGGAACATAGCTTTAAATTAAGGGGTGGTAGTTATAGGACGGATATCAGAGGTAGGTTCTTTACCCAAAGGGTGGTAAGGGTATGGAATGCCCTGCCTGCTGCAGTTGTAGATGCGCCAAGTTTGGTGGCGTTTAAGAGGTTAGTAGATAAGTTTATGGACGGAAAGGGAATGGTTTAGGTTAGAGGGTCATTGCTTTTTCCTAATTGGTCGGCGCAACATCGAAGGCCGAAGGGCCTGTTCTGCGCTGTAATGTTCTATGTTCTATGTTCAATAATTTGTGCACCCAGGTCCTTCTGTTCCTGCACTTCCTTCAGGAATGTTCTCTGTAATTTATATTGTCTCTTTGTGTTCTTGTCTGTGTTAAACTTCATCTGCCCATTTCATCAACTTGTAAATTATCTTTTGAAGTATTGCTCTTCCCCGCGGTTCACAATGTTTCCAAATTCAGGCTACCCGCAAATTTTGAAATTGTGCCTCATTATCTGATGTCTGGGTCATTCTACATATAAAGAAACACTGAGCCCCTTATAGTTAACTAGTTTTTGCGAAGCATCAGAGAATAGGAAGTATGTAAACTTAATCTTGACTTTATTATTTTGTTTAAACATTGCCTTCATGTTATACAATTAAACCTGGTGTGAAAAGTTTGAAGGAACATTCTAGTAAAAGTATGGCGTAGCACAAAGTGCTGACCATAGAACTATCATCGATTGTTGTAAAAACCCATCTGGTTCCCTTTAGGGAAGGAAATCTGCCGTCCTTACCTGGCCTGGCCTACATGTGACTCCAGATTCACAAACACATGTGGGTGTTCCTTAAATGTCCTCTGAAACAGCTTAGCATGTCACTCAGTTCACCCACATCCCACGAAAGAATGAAGGGGAGAAAGGAGACCAACACAGCAAGAACAAATATTTTACACAGCATTTTAGTGTCACAGAGGCATAGAGTTGAACAGTGCAGAAAAGACCCTTCAGCCTAACAAGTCTGCACTGACAAAAACCACCACTAAAGTTGCCCTAGTCCCATTTTCCAGCACTTGTCCCATTCCTTGAATGTTACAATGTTTCAAATGCATCAGTAGTTATTCATATGAAATACAACATGAATTTTCTCAATTAATACATCACAAGCAAGCTGGCCCATCCCAGTTAGTCTCAGAGAGAATGGAAACCTCTGAGTATGTTGTAGAGAAATGCTGCCTCTTTGTGTATAATAGAGAATAGCAACCTCTGTGTTTCCTGGAGAACACCAAGCCCTTTTATACCACAGGAAATAACAGCGTTTTTGTATGTAGAGTAATAGACCTTGTATATATTGGAGAATAACAGACTCTCCCAGTTATAGAGAATAATAGGCCCTGTGTAAATTGACAGTAACAGACTCTTTGTCTACAAACCCTGTGTATAATGGAGAGTAATGGACCCTGTGTATAATGGAAAGTAACAGGCTCCGTGTATAATACAGTAACTGACCCTGAGTAAAATGAAGATTAACAGACGCTGTGTATAGTGGAGATAACTGACTCTGTATTATAGACAGTAATAGACCCTGTGTATAATGGAGAGTAACTGACTCTGTATTATAGAGAGTAATAGACCCTGTGTATAATGGAGAGTAACTGACTCTGTATTATAGAGAGTAATAGACCCTGTGTATAATGGAGAGTAACTGACTCTGTATTATAGAGAGTAATAGACCCTGTGTATAATGGAGAGTAACTGACTCTGTATTATAGAGAGTAATAGACTCTGTGTATAATGGAGAGTAACTGACTCTGTATTATAGAGAGTAATAGACCCTGTGTATAATGGAGAGTAACTGACTCTGTATTATAGAGAGTAATAGACCCTGTGTATAATGGAGAGTAACTGACTCTGTATTATAGAGAGTAATAGACCCTGTGTATAATGGAGAGTAACTGACTCTGTATTATAGAGAGTAATAGACCCTGTGTATAATGGAGAGTAACTGACTCTGTATTATAGAGAGTAATAGACCCTGTGTATAATGGAGAGTAACTGACTCTGTATTATAGAGAGTAATAGACCCTGTGTATAATGGAGAGTAACTGACTCTGTATTATAGAGTAATAGACCCTGTGTATAATGGAGAGTAACTGACTCTGTATTATAGAGAGTAATAGACCCTGTGTATAATGGAGATAACTGACTCTGTATTATAGAGAGTAATAGACCCTGTGTATAATGGAGAGTAACTTCTCTGTATTATAGAGAGTAATAGACCCTGTGTATAATGGAGAGTAACTGACTCTGTATTATAGAGAGTAATAGACCCTGTGTATAATGGAGATAACTGACTCTGTATTATAGAGAGTAATAGACCCTGTGTATAATGGAGAGTAACTGACTCTATTATAGAGAGTAATAGACCCTGTGTATAATGGAGAGTAACTGACTCTGTATTATAGAGAGTAATAGACCCTGTGTATAATGGAGATAACTGACTCTGTATTATAGAGAGTAATAGACCCTGTGTATAATGGAGATAACTGACTCTATTATAGAGAGTAATAGACCCTGTGTATAATGGAGAGTAACTGACTCTGTATTATAGAGAGTAATAGACCCTGTGATGATGGACAATAACAGACTCTGTGTATGTTATAGAGAGTAACACGCTCTGTGTATAATGGAGGGTAATAGACCTTGTGTATTAGAGTAATAGACCTTGTGTGTAATGGAAAGTAATAGACCCTGTGTGTAATAGAACATAGAACATTACAGCGCAGAACAAGGCCCTTCGGCCCTCGATGTTGCGCCGACCAATTAGGAAAAAGCAATGACCCTCTAACCTAAACCATTCCCTTTTCGTCCATAAACTTATCCACAAACCTCTTAAACGTCACCAAACTTGGCGCATCTACAACTGACGCAGGCAGGGCATTCCATACCCTTACCACCCTCTGGGTAAAGAACCTACCTCTGACATCCGTCCTATAACTACCACCCCTTAATTTAAAGCTATGTCCCCTCGTGCTAGCTTTCTCCATCCTAGGAAAAAGGCTATCACTGTCCACCCTGTCTAAACCTCTTATCATCTTATATGTTTCAATAATGGAGAGTAACACAGCCTGTGTCTATTATAGAGAGTAACAAACTCTGTCTATAATGGAGGGTAATAGACATTGTGTATTAGAGTAATAGACCTTGTGTGTATTGGAGAATAATAGACCCTGTGTGTGATGGAGAGTAACAGAGTCTGTGTATATTTCAGAGAGTAACGCACTCTGTGTATAAAGGAGAGTAATAGACCCTGTGTATTATAGGAAGTAATAGACCTTATGTATAAAGGAGAGTAATAGACCCTGTGTATTATAGAGGATAATAGACCCTGTGTATAAAGGAGAGTTATACACCCTGTGTGTTATAGAGAGTAATAGACCCTGTGGATAAAGGAGAGTAATAGACCCTGTGTATTATAGAGAATAGAAGCGTTTTATAGCTAAAAATTTTATTTAAGCTCTTTCCAACTTTGGACGACCATGCCTAGTCCATTAAATCTGTACTGCTAGACGTGCTGTCGATTGAGTGAGATTCTAACCTAGACCCTGTCCTCGATATGCCCCTTGGGTGGGCATAGAACATCGCCTGGCACTGTTTAAAGAGCAGGGTTCAGGATGAGGTAGTTCTCCCCAGTCTCTTTGCTGAGCTCTTTGCTTCAACCAACAGTGAAGGCAGATTCTCTGATCACCCTTTACATTGCTGCTTGTGGGATCTTGCTGCATCTGAGGTGGCATTTCCCACTGCTTAAAATAGACTTCAAAAGTATAAAAGTTGTAAACAAAAAGCTTTGGGATGTCCTGAAATAGTGACAGAAATGCAAGTCTTACTGTAACCTGTGGGTGGCAGGGGAGTGATGGCAGTCCAGAGGAGAGCATTTTAGTTATTTCCAGATTACCAAATAAAAGCTGCAGAGAGAGAGAGAGCAAGGAAAAGAATTCCCCTCAGAGAGCCAGGGCTATGCTTTACAGCTTTGTGTGACGCCTCAGCGCACACAGGGAGTGAAAAAATATATAATAATAGCTGCTCACTGCGCTGTCTCCTCACATTAATGTCTCCCTTTACTTCACAGGCTCTGACAAAGACAAATGAGCCCATTCCTTTCCCCTCTGAATCATTCCCATCCATTTCTGCCGGCTCTCTGCAATAGATCACTCAGCTAATGCAGCCCATAGATCACCAGCACAAAGTGGAGAAAGCTGCGCAGGCTCCAGTAAGCAGCCAGTGCCCCGTGCTTAGTTAATGCACGCTGCGTGTAAAAGTCAAATCCCTTTAGCCATCCGAACAGTCCGATTAAGCCAGAATAAATAGCAAAGTCGCCTCTTAGCCGCCCGTCGTTTGTTTACTGCGTTGTGACTTGTGCAGCGTGTGTTGAGACCTGGGCAGTGATTTTCTCCTCTCTGCCCCCACCACCCCCCTCACTGCGATAGCAGCTGAACGCCAACGCAGAATCGTTCTTGCCAAGAGCAGGCAGGGGGGAGCCGGAGGTCCTCTCCACATTATTCCCGGTGTTGGATTCAGCCCAAGATTCCCGGAAAATGCCCAGCATCAGAAACTCAAAGGAAAAGCAAAGACGCTGCATTTGCATAGTGCCTTTCATAACCTCACGATGCCCCCCAAAGTAATACACAGGGTGTATTACTCTCCTTTATACACAGGGTCTATCACTCTCCATAATACACAGGGTCTATTACTCTCTATAATACACAGAGCCTAATACTCTCCTTTTTACACAGAGTGTGTTACTCTCTGTAATATACACAGATTCTGTTACTCTCCATTACACACAGGGTCTATTACTCTAATACACAAGGTCTATTACCCTCTTACAGTGAACAGGGATCTTCTAAGTGTTTTACTGTCAGGAACTTGGTTGCCAAAACCATAAGGCAATTAGATTTAGAACAGGCCATTAGGCCCATCGAGTCTGTTCCGCCATTCAACCATGGCTTATATGTTTCTCAACCCCATTCTCTCGCCGTGTCCCCATAACCTTTGATCCTCTTATCAATCAAGAGCCTATCTGTCTCTGTCTCAATGAGCCAGCCTCCACAGCCTTCAGTGAATTCCACAGATTCACTACCCTCTGGCTGAAGAAATTCCCCCTCATTTCGATTCGAAAGAGTCGTCCCTTTAATCTCGGATCTGAATTTCTCCGACTAATGGAAAATCTTCCCCACATCCACTCAAAGGAAAAAGGAAAAGGGGTTGGCGTGGTGGCACAGTGTTAGCACTGCTACCTCACAGTGCCAATGACCTGGGCTCAAATCCTGGCTTGGGTCATTTCTGCGCAGAGTTTGCATGTTCTGTGCAACCCCTTGCAACCCTGTATCTGCTTGGGTTTCCTCCTGGTGCTCCGATTTCCTCCCACACTCCAATTAGATTGATTGGTCATGAGAAATTTTCCCTCAATGTACCCAAACAGGTACCAGAGTGTGGTAACAAGGAGATTTTTACTTCATTGCAGTGTTAGTATAAGCCTACTTGTGATACTAATAAATAAATCTTACTTTATCTCTATGCAGGTCTTTCAATATTCTATAAATCTCAATGCGATCTCTCCCTCATCCTCTCAACTCCATTGAGTACAGACCCAGAGTCCTCAGACACTCCTCATATGTCAAGCTTTTCATTCCTGGGATCATTCTTGGGAATGTTCTCTGGATCCTCTCCAAGGTTAGCACATCCTTTCTTAGATATGGGGCCCAAACTTGCTGGTAAGATTCCAAATTCTGTCTGGTAAACCTTCTATGAGTCCTTCTAGAGCAAGGACATCCTTCCTCAGATTGGGAGAGAAAAACTACACACAATATTCCAGGTGTGACTGCAGCAATTCATCCCTGCTCTTGTACTCAAATACTCTTGCTATGAAGGCCAATATACCACTTGCCTTTTTACTGCCTGCTGCATGTGCATGCGTACCTTCAGTAGCTGGTTTACCAGGAGCCCCCAGTTTTTGTTACACATTCCCCTCTCCTAGTTTATAGCCATTCACACAGTAATCTGCCTTCTTATTTCTGCTACCAAAGTGGGTAACCTCACATTTATCCACATTATACTGCCTCTGCCACTCGTTTACCCACACACTCAATTTGTCTAAACCACATTGAAGGACCTCTGCACCCTCCTCACAGTTCACCCTCTCAAAGGGTTCAACTCCAACAATATCCAATGATGTTTTTTCCTAAGTGTGTGGAATTTCTGCTCTTCATTTGTGGGTCATAGGTATCCCTCGCTGTCATGGTGTGGAGATGCCGGCGTTGGACTGGGGTAAACACAGTAAGAAGACTCACAACACCAGCTTAAAGTGTGAGGTGATTCACTTTGGTAGGAATAACAGGCATATGAAATATAGGGTTAATGGAAGGACCCTTAATAGCGTTGTCGAGCAGAGGGATCTTAGGGTACAAGTACATAGCTCTTTGAAAGTTGGCACCCAGGTTGATAAAGTTGTTAAGAAGGCGTACGGTGTGTTAGCTTTTATTGGTAGAGGGGTTGAATTTAGGAGCCGTGAGGCTATGTTACAACTGCACAAAACTCTGGTGTGGCCGCACTTGGAGTATTGCGTACAGTTCTGGTCGCCGCATTATAAGAAAGATGTGGAAGCATTGGAAAGGGTGCAGAGGAGGTTTACCAGTATGTTGCCTGGTATGGTGGGAAGGCCTTATGAAGAAAGGCTGAGGGACCTGAGGTTATTTTCATTAGAGAGAAGAAGGTTACGCAGTGACCTAATTGAGGCGTATAAGATGATCAAGGGATTGGATAGGGTGGATAGTGAGAGCCTTTTTCCTCGGATGGTGATGACCAACACGAGGGGACATAACTTTAAATTAAGAGGTGGTAGTTATAGGACGGATGTCAGAGGCAGGTTCTTCACACAGAGGGTGGTGAGGGCGTGGAATGCCCTGCCTGCAGCAGTTGTGGACTCGCCTACTTTGGGGGCATTCAAATGTTCGGTGGATAGGCATATGGATGATGTTGGAATAGTTTAGGTTAGAGGGTCCACTGGCTGGCGCAACATCGAGGGCCGAAGGGCCTGTACTGCACTGTAATGTTCTATGTTCTATGTTCTAAAGTCCAACAGGTTTATTTGATAGTAAACGCCACTAGCTTTCGGAACGCTGGTCCTCCGCCTCCACTCACCTGGCTGGCCAGCATTTTTGCCCATCCCTAGTTGCCTAAATGGAGATTGAGTGCCAACCACATTGCTGTCTATCTGAAATCACATACATAGAACATAGAACATAGAACATTACAGCACAGAACAGGCCCTTCGGCCTTCGATGTTGCGCCGACCAATATAAAAAGCAATGCCCCTCCAAACTAAACCATTCCCTTCTCTTCCATATACTTATCAACTAACCTCTTAAACGCCACCAAACTTGGCGCATCTACAACTGCTGCAGGCAGGGCATTCCACTCCCGAACCACCCTTTGGGTAAAGAACCTACCTCTGATATCCGTCCTATAACTATCACCCCTTAATTTAAAGCTGTGTCCCCTCGTGCTAGCTTTTTCCATCCTAGGAAAAAGGCTATCACTGTCCACCCTATCTAAACCTCTAATCATCTTATATGTTTCGATCAGGTCCCCTCTTAGCCTCCTCCTTTCTAACGAAAACAACCTCAAATCCCTCAGCCTCTCCTCATAAGACCTGCCCTCCATACCAGGCAACATCCTGGTAAACCTCCTCTGTACCCTCTCCAATGCCTCCACATCTTTCTTATAATGTGGGGACCAGAACTGCACACAATACTCCAAGTGCGGCCGCACTAGAGTTTTGTACAGTTGCAACATGACGTTGCGGCTCCGAAATTCAATCCCTCTACCAATAAAAGCCAAGACTCCATATGCCTTCCTAACAACCTTCTCGACCTGACTGCCTACTTTCAGGGATGATACAGACCAGATCAGATAAGAATGGCAGATTCCCTTTCCTCAGGGACATGAGTGAATCAGTTGGGGTTTTTCCAACAATCAACAATGGTTTCAACTTCATCAGTAGATTCTTAATTCCAGAAATTTTTTAGTGAATTCAAATTCTACCATCTGCTGTGGCGGGATTTGAACCTCGGGTCCCCAGAACATTAGCTGAGTTTCTGGATTAATAGCCTTGCGATAATATCTCTAGGCTATCGGACTCACCCCTAGAAGTCCCCCTTCAGACGGTTGCCGACAGCTCCATATATTTCACATATTCCAACATTTCCGTGGTGCAAAATGATATCAAATCCTTTTCGAAAGTCTATGTACACCACATCAAGCACAGTACCCTCATTAGCCCTCTCTGTTATCTCGTCAAAAAAACGCAAGCAATTCTTTTAAATAACTGCATTTAGGTGCAACCCCATCTGACTTGGAGAGGCCATATCTTCCGCAGAAATGATCCCATTGTCTCAGGAATCTAAAACTCTTCCACCTGCACTATTTTGTTTAGTTGTGCTTTTTTCTCCTATTTCTATATTCAATGATGCGTGGAACTGCAAATATTCCAGGGGATGCAACCTTTGAGATGCTACTTGGTAATTTCTTTCCATATTCCTCATTCCACTTTCTGCCTATGCCACTGGTGTTCACCTGATTATCCAACACAGAAGAAATATCTTGGGGTTCCCACATGGAACAGGATGAGCACACTATGAGGCTGAGCTGTGCTGCCATGCAGGAGTTTGTTAGATGATTCAACTTAATACTCAAATAAATGATGACACAAAATCTGCTACCAATCAACTGCTTCTGTTCTGCTAACGTCAGGTTATTTTGTTGCTATGTGTACATGAACACATAGTATTGGAGCAAAGTATTGGAGAGAATAATTAGGGACAAGATTTATAGTTATTTAGAGAGTAATGAATTGATTGGAGATAGTCAGCATGGTTTTGTGAAGGGTAGGTCGTGCGTTATTAACCTCATTGAGTTTTTTGAAAAAGTGACTAAGGAGGTGGATGGGGGTAAGGCGGTTGATGTGGTATATATGGACTTTAGTAAGGCGTTTGATAAGGTGGCCCATGGAAGACTTCTGCAGAAAATGCAGATGTATGGGATAGAGGGTGATTTAGCTAATTGGGTTAGGAATTGGCTAGCAGATAGAAGACAGAGGGTGGTGGTTGATGGGAGATATTCATCTTGGAGTTCGGTGACAAGTGGTGTACCTCAGGGGTCTGTTTTGGGGCCCCTGCTGTTTGTAATTTTTATAAATGATCTGGATGAGGGTATTGAAGGATGGATTAGTAAATTTGCAGATGACACTAAAGTCGGTGGAGTGGTAGATAGTGAAGAGGGGTGTTATAGTTTGCAGAGGGACTTGGACAAGTTGCAGAGCTGGGCCGAGAGGTGGCAAATGGAGTTTAATGTGGAAAAGTGTGAGGTAATGCACTATGGCAGAAATAATAAATGTGTAGAGTATAGGGCAAATGGTAGGATTCTTAGTAGTCTAGATGAACAGAGGGATCTTGGTGTGTATGTGCATAGATCCCTGAAAGTAGGCAGTCAGGTCGAGAAGGTTGTTAGGAAGGCATATGGAGTCTTTGCTTTTATTGGTAGAGGGATTGAATTTCGGAGCCGCAACGTCATGTTGCAACTGTACAAAACTCTAGTGCGGCCGCACTTGGAGTATTGTGTGCAGTTCTGGTCCCCACATTATAAGAAAGATGTGGAGGCATTGGAGAGGGTACAGAGGAGGTTTACCAGGATGTTGCCTGGTATGGAGGGCAGGTCTTATGAAGAGAGGCTGAGGGATTTGAGGTTGTTTTCGTTAGAAAGGAGGCGGCTAAGAGGGGACCTTATCGAAACATATAAGATGATTAGAGGTTTAGATAGGGTGGACAGTGATAGCCTTTTTCCTAGGATGGAGAAAGCTAGCACGAGGGGACACAGCTTTAAATTAAGGGGTGATAGTTATAGGACGGATATCAGAGGTAGGTTCTTTACGCAAAGGGTGGTTCGGGAGTGGAATGCCCTGCCTGCAGCAGTTGTAGATGCGCCAAGTTTGGTGGCGTTTAAGAGGTTAGTTGATAAGTATATGGAAGAGAAGGGAATGGTTTAGTTTGGAGGGGCATTGCTTTTTATATTGGTCGGCGCAACATCGAAGGCCGAAGGGCTGTTCTGTGCTGTAATGTTCTATGTTCTATGAACTTGCAGAAGACACCAGACACAGTGCTATACAATAGATATTTTATAACAGAAATGTTATAGCTTAGGAAGGGATGGTAATAATATAGACACAAAACTGGCAGAAAAGTGGGAAGCAGAGAGAAATGGTCAGTGGATATTTTTTGCGCTGGAGAAAGGTTTGTATTGGTGTTCCCCAGAGGTTGCTATTGGCACACTTGCTTTTCCTAATATATGTTAATGATGTAGAAATTGGTGTGCAGAGGACAGTTTCAAAGTTAGCAGATGATACCACACTTAGCAGTATGGGATGAAGGAGTACAATATAAGGGGCAGGAGTCTTAGCTGTGTTGTAGAGCAGAAGGATCTCGGGGTCCGGGTCCATAGGACTCTTAAATTGGCCTCGCAGGTGGAGGAAGTGGTCAAGAAGGCATACGGTGTACTGGTCTTCATTAATCGAGGAATAGAGTTTAGGAGTCAGGAGGTAATGATGCAGCTCTATAAGACTCTTGTCAGACCTCAGTTGGAGTATTGTGCGCAGTTCTGGTCACATCATTATAGGAAGGATGTAGAGGCTATTGAGAGAGTTCAGAGGAGATTTACATGGATGCTGCCTGGATTGGGAGGCAGGCCTTATGAAGATAGGTTGAGGGAGCTGGGACTCTTCTCACTGGAGAGACGTAGGTTGAGAGGCGACCTGATAGAGGTTTATAAAATGTTGAGAGGGATAGATAGGGTGGACTCTCAGAGACTATTTCCCCGAGCTGAAATGGTCACTATGAGAGGACACAGATTTAAGGTGCAGGGAAGCAAATACAAAGGAGATGTCAGGGGTAGGTTTTTCACTCAGAGTGAATGGAACCGACTGCCATTGGAGGTTGTTGAGGCAAACTCACTGGGGTCTTTTAAGAGACTTTTGGATGAGTATATGGAAAAGAATAGGATAGGGGGTTATAGATAGGTCTGTGGATTGGTGGACGTGATCGGCACAACTCGTGGGCCGAAGGGCCTGTTCGTGCTGTATTGTTCTATGTTCTATGTTCTATGTTGGTAACATTGTAAGCTGTGAAGAGGATAGTGTCAAATTTCAAAAGGTAGTCATGATGTAAAGATGCTGGCGTTGGACTGGGGTAAACACAGTAAGAAGCCTGTGTTCTGGTCTGTGTCTGTGTAAACCGATATTAAATAAGGGGTAAAATGTTTATTGAGATGCAGGAGCAGAGGGATCTGAGTGTATATATTTATTGATCATTGTAAATGGCAAGATAGATGGAGAAGCAGTCAACAACACATACAGTATCCTAGATTTTTAATAATGGCATAGAATATAAGAGCAAGGAGGTTATGATGAACTTGTACAAGACATTCTGTTGTGGGCAAAGTATTGGAGGGAATTATTAGGGATAGGATTTATAGTTATTTAGAGAGGAATGAATTGATTGGGGATAGTCAGCATGGTTTTGTGAAGGGTAGGTCGTGCCTTACTAACCTTATTGAGTTTTTTTGAAAAAGTGACCAAAGAGGTGGATGGGGGTAAGGCGGTTGATGTGGTATATATGGACTTTAGTAAGGCGTTCGATAAGGTGGCCCATGGAATGCTTCTGCAGAAAATGCAGATGTATGGGATTGAGGGTGATTTAGCTAATTGGATTAGGAATTGGCTAGCAGATAGAAGACAGAGGGTGGTGGTTGATGGGAGATATTCATCGTGGAGTTCGGTTACTAGTGGTGTACCTCAGGGATCTGTTTTGGGGCCCCTGCTGTTTGTAATTTTTATAAATGATCTGGATGAGGTATTGAAGGATGGATTAGTAAATTTGCGGATGACACCAAAGTCGGAGGAGTGGTAGATAGTGAAGAGGGGTGTTATAGTTTGCAGAGAGACTTGGACAAGTTGCAGAGCTGGGCGAAGAGGTGGCAAATGGAGTTTAATGTGGAAAAGTGTGAGGTAATGCACTTTGGCAGGAATAATAAATGTGTAGAGTATAGGGCTAATAGTAGGATTCTTAGTAGTGTTGATGAACAGAGGGATCTTGGTGTGTATGTGCATAGATCCCTGAAAGTAGGCAGTCAAGTCGATAAGGTTGTCAAGAAGGCATACAGACTCTTAGCTTTTATTGGTAGGGGGATTGAATTTCGGAGCCGCAACGTCATGTTGCAACTATACAAAACTCTAGTGCGGCCGCACTTGGAGTATTGTGTGCAGTTCTGGTCCCTACATTATAAGAAAGATGTGGAGGCATTGGAGAGGGTACAGAGGAGGTTTACCAGGATGTTGCCTGGTATGGAGGGCAGGTCTTATGAGGAGAGGCTGAGGGATTTGAGGTTGTTTTCGTTAGAAAGGAGGAGGCTAAGAGGGGACCTTATCGAAACATATAAGATGATTAGAGGTTTAGATAGGGTGGACAGTGATAGCCTTTTTCCTAGGATTGAGAAAGCTAGCACGAGGGGACACAGCTTTAAATTAAGGGGTGATAGTTATAGGACGGATATCAGAGGTAGGTTCTTTACCCAGAGGGTGGTTAGGGAGTGGAATGCCCTGCCTGCGGCAGTTGTAGATGCGCCAAGTTTGGTGGCGTTTAAGAGGTTAGTTGATAAGTTTATGGAAGAGAAGGGAATGGTTTAGTTTGGAGGGTCATTGCTTTTTTTTCATAATTGGTCAGCGCAACATCGAGGGCCGAAGGGCCTGTTCTGCGCTGTAATGTTCTATGTTCTATGTTCTATTAGTAAGATCTTAGCTAGAACACTGTGCACCACTCTGGGCACCGCACAAAGAAAAGATGGGAACGCATTGGAAAGAAGACAGAAGAAGTTTACAAGAATAATTCCAGGAATGAGAAACTTCAATTGTGAGGATGAATCGTGGAATCGTGGAATCCCTACAGTTCAGGAGGAGGCCATTCGATCCATCGAGCCTATACCAGCAACAATTCCGCCCAGCACCTACCCTTGTAGCTGCACCTATGCATCTCTGGATTGTGAGAGGAAACCAGTGCACCCGGAGGAAATCCATGCAGATACGGGGAGAATATGCAGTCTCCGCACAG
Organism: Sphyrna mokarran; assembly: GCA_024679065.1. Taxonomy (NCBI): domain Eukaryota; kingdom Metazoa; phylum Chordata; class Chondrichthyes; order Carcharhiniformes; family Carcharhinidae; genus Sphyrna; species Sphyrna mokarran. The sequence goes on from JAGIQG010000001.1 coordinate 9,833,840, forward strand.
ACAGTGACATAAGCCAGGAATTGAACCCGTGTCCCGGGCGCTGTGAGATAGCAATGCTAACCACTGTATCACCATGTCACCCTCAGATTGGAGAGGTTGGGACTGTTCTCCTTGGAGTGAAGAAGAACATAGAACATAGAACATAGAACAATACAGCACAGAACAGGCCCTTCGGCCTTCGATGTTGTGCCGACCAAAATAAAAAGCAATGCCCCTCCTAACTAAACCATTCCCTTCTCATCCATATACTTATCAACTAACCTCTTAAACGCCACCAAACTTGGCGCATCTACAACAGCTGCAGGCAGGGCATTCCACTCCCTAATCACTCTTTGAGTAAGAACCTACCTCTGATATCCGTCCTATAACTCATACCCCTTAATTTAAAGTTGTGTCCCCTCGTGCTAGCTTTCTCCATCCTAGGAAAAAGGCTATCACTGTCCACCCTATCCAAACCTCTAATCATCTTATATGCTTCAATAAGATCCCCCCTTAGCCGCCTCCTTTCTAACGAAAACAACCTCAAATCCTTCAACCTCTCTTCATAGGACCTGCCCTCCATACCAGGCAACATCCTGGTAAACCTCCTCTGTACCCTCTCCAATGCCTCCACATCTTTCTTATAATGTGGGGACCAGAACTGCACACAATACTCCAAGTGCGGCCGCACTAGAGTTTTGTACAGTTGCAACATGACGTTGCGGCTCCGAAATTCAATCCCCTACCAATAAAAGCTAAGACTCCATATGCCTTCTTAACAACTTTATCCACTTGACTGCCTACTTTCAGGATCTATTGACACATACACCAAGATCCTTCTGTTCCTCAACACTATTAAGAGCCCTACCATTAGCCCTATACTCTACACATTTATTGTTCCTGCCAAAGTGCATTACCTCACACTTTTCCACATTAAACTCCATTTGCCACCTCTCGGCCCAGCTCTGCAACTTGTCCAAGTCACTCTGTAAACTATAACACCCCTCTTCACTATCTACCACTCCACCGACTTTAGTGTCATCTGCAAATTTACTGATCCATCCTCAATACCCTCATCCAGATCATTTATAAAAATTACAAACAGCAGGGGCCCCAAAACAGACCCCTGAGGCACACCACTCGTCACCGAACTCCACGATGAAAATCTCCCATCAACCACCACCCTCTGTCTTCTATCTGCCAGCCAATTTCTAAGAGGACATTTGATAGAGATGTTCAAAATCATGAAGGGGCTGGACAGAGTAAATAGGAAGAAACTCTTCCCCCTCATAAAAGAATCAAGAGTGAGAGGAGATGGATTTATAATGATTTGCAAAAAAAGCAATTGTAATTGGGAAAAAGCTTTTTGCACAGCGAGTGGCTGGGGTCTGGAATGCACTTCCTGGAAGTATGGTAGAGGCAGGTTCAATCAGCTATTAAGAGATGATTATTTGAATAGAGATATTGTGCAGGGGCACGGGGAAAAGGCAGGGAAATGGCACTAAGTCTTAATGTTTATTTGGAGAGTTAGGGTTAAGGTTAGGGTTAGGGTTAACCCTAACCCTAACACAAACACAATGGACCAAATGGCCTCCTTCTGCATTGTAACTATTCAATGATTCTGTGATTTATGATTCATAGATGTCAGAATTCAATTTACTTAAATATTGAGAACCCATTAGTGTTACTATTCATTATTATTTAACCTTTCTGCAACATTTGATTAATCAACTTAAAACTGACTATTATCCAAATTAATTATCACATTGGCTTTAGTTTTTCTATTAATTAATCAATCAGTGTCATCTTGCAGTTGTTCAATTTAGATTAAATTAAAAGCTTATCAGTATACAAGCAAGTTAAATGTCAATATCCTGTGGACGGAGACACACCAATCCCTCTGAATTCCAATATTAACCAGTCTCTCACCTTATCATTTATAGCAGAAAAGTTTGGTTGGAGAGGTAAATTTTCAGGTGCATCATGGAGCAGAGACAGGTAAAAGTGAAAAGGTTTTGGTTGGAGTTTTTTTTTTATTCATTCATGGGACATGGGAATCACTGGCTGGCCAGCATTTATTGTCCAAGCCTAATTGCTCTTGGAGAGCAGTTGAAAGTCAACCACATTCCTGTAGCTCTGGAGTAACATGTAGACCAAACCAGGTAAGGATGGCAGATTTCCTTCCCTAAAGGACACCAATGAGGGGTTTTTCTGACAATTGGCAATAGTTTCAGTAGATTTTTAATTCCGTATATTTTTTATTGAATTCAAATTCTACCATCTGCCGTGGCAGGATTCGAACCCAGGTTCCCCAGAACATTAGCTGATCACCTTCTCCAGTGCTTGGGGCATTGGCAGCTTATGGTAACGATAGTGAAGTGAATGAAAGTGAGGATGTGGATGGTTACAGGTCAGAAGTAGGAAGGTCAAGGAAGCCTTGGTGAGTTGCTGCTTTGGATCGGTATAAACTGCTACCAGTGTGCGATGGTTGTGGAGGGAGTCGTAACTTCATAATCTTATACACCTTTCCTATGTTTCCCTTAGCCTTCCCTTTTTTTAAACTAAAAATACAAACCTATCCAGTCTCTCCTTCTCGCTCAAATGTTCCACCCCAAACAACATCCTGGTGAATCTCTTCTTTACCCCCTTTAGTACAATCACATCCTTCCTATAGTGAATTGACCAGAACTGCACACAATACTCCAGCTGAGGTCTAATCAATGCTCTATACAATGCCAATATTACCTCCTTGCTAGGGCAGCACGATAACACAGTGATTAGCATTGCTACCTCACAATACCAGGCGCCTGAGTTCAATTCCATCCTCGGGTCACTATTTGTGAAGAGTTTGCATGATATCTCTGTGCCTGCTTGGGTTTCTTCTGGATGTTCCAGTTTCGTCCCACATTTCAAAGATGTGTGAGTTAGGTTGATTGGCTATACTAAATTGACGCTAGTGTTAGTGGGATTGACAGTGTAAATATGTGCAGTTATAGGAATGGGCGAGATTCTGGTCAGTGCAAATTCGATGGGCTGAATGGCCTCCTTCTGCACTGTAGGGAGTGTATGCCCTGTCTGATAAAGGCAAGTATGTTCCATATGCCTTCTTAACTGCTGTATTCACCTGTTCTGCTGCCTATGAATAATTACCAAGATCTCTCTGTTCATCTGAGCTTCCCAGCGTCCTGTGATTCATTAAATACTGCCTCATCTTGTTCCTTCTTCCAAAGTGCATCACTTCACAGTTATCAGGGTTAAATACCATCTATCATTGCACTGCCAATCTGACCAACCCACCTCTATCCTCCTGTAACCTTCTTCACAATTAGTAACCCTACCAATTGTCTGCAAAGTTGCTTAACGACCTGCAATGCCTTTACATTTCCTTCTGGCTCAGACGCTCCTTATAACAGGGTTACAACCGCCCCCCTCCAAGGTCAATATTGAAGTGAGTTCTGCCACTTCAGAATTTACCAATGGGATCAGTGAGGGGTCAAAGCATGTGAAAATTAAAAGCTAAATACTGCTGATGCTGGACTCTGAAACAAAAACAGAAAATGTTGGCAAATCTCGGCAGGTCTATGGGGAGAGAATTGAGCCAACACTTTGAGACGCAGGATAATCTAAACTTTATTCTTTCCTCACACATGCTGTCAGACTTGCTGAGATTCTCCAACATTTTCTGCTTTTGTGTACATGGAAATTAAAACCCGTCAACTTGGAACTATTTCATAATCAATCATCAAATTGGCTTTAGTTTTTCTGTTAATTCTACTTCTGGAGTCATCTTGCAGTTGTTCAACTTAGACTAAATTAAAAGTTTACCAGTATACAAGCAAGTTAATTGTTAATACCTGGTGGACAAAGACTCTCTGAATTCCAATTCCAGACTCTTACCTTGTCATTTATGACAGTAAAGTTTGGTTGAAGAGGTAAATCTTCAGGTGTATCATGGGCAGTGGCTCCATGGGCAGTGACACTGACATCCATCATTATGAATCCATCATTGGAAAGGTTAGTCATGGCATGGTTCAATTCCAGCCTCCCAGACTACCTGGAGTTCCTGCAATTTGCCTACTGCTGCAACAGGTCTACAGCAGATGCCATCTCCCTGGCCCTGCACTCAACTCTGGAACACCAAGAGAACAAGGGCACATATATCAGACTCCTTTTTATTGAATACAGCTCAGCCTTCAACATCATTATTCCCATGAAACTCATCTCCAAACTCCATGGCCTTGGGATTCGGCTCCTCCCTCTGCAACTGGATCCTGAACTTCCTAATCCACAGACCACAATCAGCAAGGGTAGGCAACAACGCCTCCTCCACGATCATCCTCAACACTGGTGCCCCACACAAGGCTGTGTTCCTGGCTCCTTATATACCTACGACTGTGTGGTCAAATTCCCCTCCAATTCGATTTTCAAGTTTATTCGAGACAGAGTACAGGAATGAGATCGAGAATCTGGTGAACTGCTGCGGCAACAATAATCCCTCCCTCAATGCCAACAAAACAGAGGAGATAGTCAATCTCTAAAGGAGAACACGCTCCTGTCTACATCAATGGGGACAAAGTAGAAAGGGTCAAGAGCTTCAAGTTTTTAGCTGTCCAGATCACCAACAATCCCTCCATGCCGACAAGTAGTGGGAAAGTCTTATGAAGAAAGCCTGAGGGATTTTTTTTGTTAGAGAGAAGAAGGTTAGGGGATGACTTAACAGAGGCATATAAGATGATCAGAGGGTTAGACAGGGTGGACAGTGTGAACCTTTTTCCTCGGACTGAGAGGGCTAGCACGAGGGGACATAGCTTTAAATTGAGGGGTGATAGATATAGGATAGATGTCAGAGCTAGGCTCTTTACTCAGAGAATGGTAAGAATGTGGAATGCCCTGCCTGCAACAGTAGTGGATTTGCCAATACTAAGGGCATTTAAATGGTTATTGGATAAACATATGGATGATATTGGGATAATATAGGTTAGATGGGCTTTAGATTGGTTTCACAGGTCGGCACAACATTGAGGGCTGAAGGGCCTGTACTGTGCTGTAATGTTCTATGTTCTGTGACACTATAGTTAAGAAAGCTCACCAATGCCTCTATTTTTCAGAAGACCAAGGAAATTTGGCATGTCAGCTATGACTATCAGCAACCTTTACAGATCACCATAGAAAGCATTCTTTTTGGTTGTACCACAGCTTGGTGTGGGCTTCTGCTCTGCCCAAGGCTGCAAGAAACTACAAAATGTCATGAATGTAGCTCAATCCATCATGCAAACCAGCCTCCCATCCATTGACTCTGTCTACACTTCCTGCTGCATTGGCAAAGCAGCCAGCATAATTAAGGACCCCATGCACCCCGGATATTCTCTCTTTCACCTTCTTCCTTCGGGAAAAAGACACAAAAGTCTGAGGTCATGTTCCAACCAACTCAAGAACACTTCTTCCCTGCTGCTGTCAGACTTTTGAATGGACTTACCTTGCATTAAGTTGACCTTTCTCTACCCCCTAGCTATGACTGCAACACTACATTCTGCACTGTCTCATTTCCTTCTCTGTGAACAGTATGTTTTGTCTGTAAAGCGCACAAGAAGCAATACTTTTCACTATATGCTAATGCATGTGACAATAATAAGCCAAATCCAATCAAAATCGGAGAAATTGTGAAAAGGTTTCATGTTGGAGTTTATTATTATCTATTATTTATCAATGGCTCGATGGAATACCTGTCTCGTCATCCACTGGGACTAATATCCTTGAACTTCTGACTTGGGGGGGGGAGGAGCAGCACTAACACAGAGGGTGGTGCGTCTGTGGAATAAGCAGCCAGAGACAGTGATTGAGGCAGGAAGACTAGCAACATTTACAAAGCATGGATGGGAAAGGATTAGAGAGATATTGGGCAACTGGGACTAGCTGGGGGGTACCACTGTCGGCATGGAGCAGATGGGCCGAAGGGCCTGATTTTATGACTGCACCAAAGCCAACTTGATAGTGAAATGAGCACAACAAAATAAATAGGATGGACAACACTGAGCTATTATATTATATAAATGTTATATAATTTATGTAAAAATAGTTTTATATAAAATTATATAAAATATAATTATAAGAATTATATAAAAATAGTATTATTATTATATACTATCATATAGTATATAAAAATATTATACAAACATTATTTATATTATATAAAAATAGTATTACCCATAGTTATATAAAATATATAAAAATAATATCGCCCATATTTGCTAGCTCTAAGGGAACCTTTCCCTCTCCCCCCACCGCCACCCCACTCCATGTCATTTAAGATTCCGTCGTCAATCTTTTCTTTTTTTTCCGAATGTTTGAAGGGCTTCTTAAGTCACAATTTCTGCGGTTTGTCAAACAATAAGCCCAAAGTTATCAGGATTAATGACCTTTTTCCTCCCCTGGGTTCATTTCCTCCCTTCAGCTCCGAGCTCTCCCGTGCGATTATCAGTTTAAAAGAGAAAGATTAACTCCAGTGCTGAAGTCTGTATATCGACCCCCGCTCACAGTACAGTAAATAAAAGAAGTGTCACAGGCAATTACACACGTCCTCTGTATTGCTGCACTGAGGTGAGGTCTGCACCCAACTTCACCTTTAGTTGATGTACAGAGGCTTTGATTATTATTAATTTGGAAAATAATAAAGCCACAGACTAGCAATAAGTCTACTGACATGGCAGTAGACAGATTAGCTAACCCTTTACAGACAAGGCAATAAGCTCAGCTCACAAGGCCCCTATAGACTGCCGATAGATCTATTCTGTCAGCTATTCTACAGAGTGGCAATGGAGCTAAGGACACTGCAAGACACATTCCCCAACCCTTGGCAAATATAGCAATAGCCCTGATTTACAAGGCTTATATGCCACTCTACAAGCCTTCTATAGACACAATGGGCAGGGTTATAAAACCTGCCCATCCTGAAACAATTGTCAATATACTTTCCTGTTGTCCGCTCTTCGCACGTTCTGATTCCCGTGGCAGGCAGGGCAGTTAAATTCCGGCCAATCTGACAACCCTTTGTTCTCTGTAGAATAGTGAGTCTTTATTGACTCTCTATGGACTGGCACTGAGAGGTCTTGTGGCACAGTGAGTAGGGTCCCTGCCTCTGAACCAAGAGCTCCAGAATCTGATGGCCAAGAAAAATGTGTTCATAATGCGGTCAAACATCATAGAATCACAGAAGTGTAGAATTATAGAACCCTACGGTGCAGAAAGAGGCCCTTCAGCCCATCGAGTCTGCACCGAACACAATCCCACCCAGGCCCTACCCCCAAATCATATCCACTAATCCCCCGAATCTACGCATCCCTGAACGCTAAGGGGCAATTTATTAACACGGCCAATTAACCTAACCCGGGACATCTTTGGACTCAAACTATAAGCCCCTGGCAACTAGTGACTTGTTCTGGGAATTATGAGCAATGGAAACAGCCAAAGATCTGCCTCAGTGCACCACTTGGTGAGGGAAGGTGAATCTGTCTGACCAGCCCACTGTAGACTGGCCGAATGGCCACAGGACAAAGAGTAAGGAAGGGGGAGGGAGGAGGTGACCGATAAAAGATTTCAGAGACAATCGTGCAAGGATTGGGAAAGAACCCATTTCTGGGAATGTTCCAGCCATAGTTAGCTGGTTAGGTGTGGAATAAAACGAGGCAGATGTTGGACGAGGGAGTGGAAGAGAGATGTTGGAGGAGGGAACAGTGCATTGCCATCCAAGAATCCCTACAGTGCGGAAGGAGGCCATTTGGCCCATTGAATCTGCACCAACCACAGTCCCACCCAAGCCCTATTCCCGTAACCCCATCCATTTACCCTGCATGTAAATTAGCATGGCCAATTCACTGAAAATACACATTATTGGAGTGTGGGAGGAAACCGGAGCACCTGGGGGAAACCCACGAAGACATGGGGAGAATGTGCAAATTCCACACAGATGGTGACCCAAGCTGGGAACCTGACAAAGGCAAAGGGTCCAATTTTAACCATTTTCATTCTAAGTGCCGATTCTGGGTGGAGTATAAATCTGACTTAGAAATCTGCTTTTGGACACCCTCCAAATGCTCTCAGCCATCCCCAGACCCATTCGCGCTATGGGTGGGGCTTAGCGTGGCAGGAACGATTAGAGCTCTGAACCGCGCAGGCGCAGTTAGAAGGAAATTGGAAAAAGCACACCCTTGCCACATCATTCCCGATCTGGAGAAAGCAGCCGGGAGCGAAAAGCAGGAGCGCAGGTGTACCTTAGCAGGGGGGTGGAAGGCAGATGGATCTCTGATGGGGGCAGGGGGAGATGGGGGGGAGCAGGAGGGTCCACTGCCACTCTGAGAGTGATCAGTCGGGGGATGGGGGGCAGGGGTGGTGATTGGTCTGGACAGTGGGGGGATGGATAAGGGGGACATTCAACCCATCCCACTACCCACATAGAATCCTGCCTCCCTTATCCACAGCCCCCCCACTACTCAGACCGATCGCCAGCCCTGCCCTCCCTTCCTCCCAACCAATTGCTCGCAGAGTGGTAGCGGACTTCCATGCACCACCTTCCCTGGGTTCCATCTGCCCCCCTTCCTGCCATCAGAGAACCATCCTCTCCCCCTAAAACAATGATCTGGCCTCACTCTCTTGCTCTCCACTCCCCCCCCCCCCACTGACAATGAACTTGCCTAATTTCCCCCCCCCCTTCCAGAGAAGGTCTGGCCTCACTCCCCCTCCACTCCAGAAGAACATCTGGCCCACCTCTCCCCCCACTAACACCAAGCAATAATAGCCCTCCCCCCCCACAAAAATACATCTGACCTGCCTCTTCCCCCCACTAACATCAGACAATGATCAGCCCTCCCACCCCTCCCCAAGCAATAATCAGCCCTCCCCCGCCCCATCAAAAATACATCTGACCTGCCTCCTCCTCCTCCTACCAGAGAATGATCTGACCTGCCCCACACCACCACCTCCCCCCACCCCCCACACTCCCCACCACTGATCTGGGTCAGAGAGCCATTGGAAATAATGAAGGTCCTCTTCGGAGGCTGGAGCATCCGACTCAGACTTTTATTCAGCAGGTCCCTAAAAGCTCGTTTCCAAATTGGTAAATGTGGTGGTCAAGAACAAAGAACAATATAGCACAGGAAACAGGCCCTTCGGCCCAACAAACTCGCACCGCCATTTTAATGCCCTCCTTTACCGATGACCTTCGTCTGCACCTATCGGGGAAGATTGAAGGAAGTCTAATTAAGGGACAATTTGTCAACACCAATCAGCCTAAGAGCACGTTTTTGGGATGTGGGAGGAAACTGGAGCAGCCGGAGAAAACCCACGCAATCACAGGGAGAATGTGCAAACTCACGCAGACACAGGCCCAAATCCATTTATCTGCACAGCACAGTGATAGTCACTGAGCTGTCATGTTGCCCGTCAGTTGGTCCAGTTTAAGCGTACACTAACAACATGAAGCACTAGGCAACTCTCGAAGCAACATCCAAGAGCAGCCTTCACACGACCCACCGCGTGTACGCCTCTTGTTGGTCAACAAGGCGGACTGAATCACCTGTGAAGTAAAAGAAAAGACATCAATAAACATGCAAAAACTTAGATAGACATTGACAGAATCCCAGAAGCGCAGAAATAAAGCAAATGAGCCATGAAATGTGTTGGAAGGTCCATAGGAATCCACTGCTGATAGAGTTGAGTGGGCAGTCCATTAATTCAATTTAAGCGCATGCAAATGTATTTAAATCGTCATTGCATCCGATTTGGGTGCAGAACGAGCCCCCGCCATTCTCGGCTCTCGGTAAAGTAGCGGTCTGCGTGGACTTGGGTGCAGATCGCGATAAAGTTCTCACACCCAACTTCATCATGATTTCACGCCTGAAAATGATTATAAATTGCTGGTAAATTTAAGGAGCAGCAAATTTAAGGAGAATGAAATGGATGACATTCCTGAACCTCAGAGCAAATGAGCAAGGAAGCAAGAACACACCGAGCTGAGGCACTACAGCAATCATAATCCTTAGACATTGGAAGGTTTCCCTCGGACACAATAGAATTTGGTCTAAATTGTAGATGGATTATGACCTTCTAAATACCAAGTCAGTCTTTATTCTGCATGTGAACATACCCTACTCTGCGCTATCTTGCCGGTGGAGCTTGTGGTCAAGAAGGTGTCTGGTGTGTTAGCCTCCATTAATCGAGGGATTAAGTTTAGGAGTCGGGAGATAATGCTGCAGCTTTATAAGACCCTTGTCAGACCCCACCTGGAGAACTGTGCGCAGTTCTGGTCGCCTCACTAAGGAAGGATGTGGAAGCTATTGAGAGAGTGCAGAGGAGATTTACAACGATGTTGTCTGGAATGGGAGGCATGCCTTATGAGGATAGGTTGAGGGAGCTGGGTCTCTTCTCCCTGGAGAGACGAAGGATGAGAAGTGACCTGATAGAGGTTTATAAAATGTTGAGAGGTATATAGAACATAGAACATATAACATAGAACATTATGGCGCAGTACAGGCCCTTCGGCCCTCGATGTTGCGCTGGCCAGCGGACCCTCTAACCTAAACTATTCCAATATCATCCATATGCCTATCCACCGAACATTTGAATGCCCCCAAAGTAGGCGAGTCCACAACTGCTGCAGGCAGGGCATTCCACGCCCTCACCACCCTCTGTGTAAAGAACCTGCCTCTGACATCCGTCCTATAACTACCACCTCTTAATTTAAATTTATGTCCCCTCGTGTTGGTCATCACCATCCGAGGAAAAAGGCTCTCACTATCCACCCTATCCAATCCCTTGATCATCTTATACGCCTCAATTAGGTCACCGCGTAACGTTCTTCTCTCTAATGAAAATAACCTCAGGTCCCTCAGCCTTTCCTCATAAGGCCTTCCCACCATACCAGGCAACATCCTGGTAAACCTGGTATAGATAGGGTGGATTCTCGGAGGCTATTTCCCAGGGCTGAAATGGTCGCTACGAGAGGACACAGGTTTAAGGTGCTGGGGACCAAGTACAGAGGAGATGTCAGGGGTAAGTTTTTCACTCAGAGGGTGGTGAGAGAGTGGAATTGGCTGCCGTCAGTGGTGGTAGAGGTGAAATCACTTAGGATCTTTTAAGAGACTTAATGGAAGTGAGGGTTATAGATGGGCCTGATAGGTAGGGATACGATCAGCACAACTTGTAGGCCGAAGGGCCTGTTTGTGCTGTAGTGTTCTATGTTTATCAACATATTCTTCCATTCTTATTATTATGTTTATCTTAGACTATGTGTTCCATGAAAGCAGGTCCATTATATGTTCCACTGAGGGCTGCTTTTTTGGCAATGCCAGTCAGTGATGGTATGCCATTCCCTGCCACTCTCAGGGGCAGAATGAGGAGGCAGGTTCTCAGTCTACCTCAGTTAGAGCTGGAATCAAACACTTGCTGATTATACTACCACGCACCAAATATCTGAGCTAACTAGAGTAAGAGCTCCCCCTACTCCCCCTATATTTATCTAGCTTCCCCTTAAATGCACAGGGTCATAGTGGACATGTCAGATGCAGCAGGAAAAGGCAAGATAAGGAGATCTTACCAAAATAATTCTAAGTCTAGAAGGCAGCAAAGAAGAAGCATTTCAAATCCTTTTTTTCAGTGAGGCTACAAGTTGAATTCTATGTTTAAAAAAAAATGTTGTAAGAGGAGTGGGCAGAGTCTAAATGGCCCAAAGGCCAACTGATAGCAGCAGAGGGCTCCATTGTGCATGTGCAGGTCTCAGGGGCCAAGTTTGGTGGCGTTTAAGAGGTTAATTGATAAGTATATGGAAGAGAAGGGGATGGTTTAGTTTGGAGGGGCATTGCTTTTTATTTTGGTCGGCACAACATCGAAGGCCGAAGGGCCTGTTCTGTGCTGTATTGTTCTATGTTCTATGTTCTATGTCTCTGTTCTGCCCTTGCAGCTTTCAGGTAGGCCTCTGTGGCTGAAATCTGGCACTCCCCCGACCTCCCTGCTACCACAGGATCCCATGGCCGATCCCGAACCTGCACTCCCCCATCCTCCCCTCCACCATGGGAACCCATGGCCAATCCAAACCTCTGCCTGCCTCCCTCCCTCTCACCCCACTGCATTCATGGGGAACCATAATTGATCCTTGCTGCAGGGAGCTTCCCCTTGTGAAGGCAAGTCAACCTGGACGATTCCATCCTGGGCTCGCTAATCACATTTAATTCACATTTAAATTAAATTTTCTTTTTATTTGTTAGTTAGAAGTAGGCTTACATTAACACTGCACTGAAGTTGCTGTGAAAATTGCCTCGGAGCTACACTCCCATTCAGGTACATTAAGAGGCAATTTAACGTGGCCAATGCACCTAACCAGCACATTTTTGGAGTGTGGGAAGAAACTGGAGCACTTGGAGGAAACCCATGCAGATATGGGGAGAAGGTACAAGCTCCACACAGATGGTGACCCAAGCCAGGAATTGAACCAGGTCTCTGGCGCTGTGAGGCAGCAGTACTAACCACCGTGTCACCGAGGGACCCTGAATCATTTATTTAGCCTTTGCCCTAGGCTGAACATGCCAGGTATCCAGTGCCAGCAAGATTGTGAGAGGCGAGGGATGGTGCACAAACCTGATTGCTAGGCTCCCTGGCGACCTTAACGGTTCATTCTACCCATCATCCGATAGGGCACAACAGTAAGATCACCCCCCCCCCCACCCCCGTCTCTAATTAGAAGGATAGGAATGGTAAGAACATTCCCGATGCCTGTGTTGGACTAGGGTAAGGACAGTAAAAAGTCTCAAACACCAGGTTAAAGTCCAATAGGTTTATTTGGTTGCACAGTGCTTAGCACAGCTGCTTCACGGCTTCAGGGTCCTGGGTTCAATTCCCGGCATGTGTCACTGTCTGTGTGTGTTTGCACATTCTTCCCGTGTCTGTGCGTATTTCCTCCGGGTGCTCCGATTTTCCTCCCACAGTCCAAAGATGTGCGGGTTAGGTTGATTGGCCGTGCTAAGAAATTGCTCCTTAGTGTCCAGGGATGTGGAGGTTAGAGGGATTAGTGGATAAAACATGTAGAGATATGGGGGTAGAGCCTGGGTGGGTTTCTGGTCGGTGTAGACTCGATGGGCTGAAGGGCCTCTTTCTACACTGTATGATTCTATGATTTCAATGAAAAGTCACTAGCTTTCAGAACGCTGTCCCTTCGTCAGGTGAGTGGGAGTTTATATACCCTTTTTTGTGAGTAGAACTCCCACTCACCTGACGAAGGGACAGCGATCCGAAAGCTAGTGGCTTTTGATCCCAAATAAACCTGTTGGACTTTAACTTGTGAGACTTCTTACTGAGAGTATTCCCCCCATCTGGACTGGGATCTTTAAGAGGATGGTGTGGCATCTCGCTTTCCTGCATTGAACAGTTCCATTGACTGATTCCCAGTCAGCGTATCAGTTAGATTCTCACTGCTGAGTTAGCATTCCCACTGCGACAATGGGCTTCAGCACCCCTGAGAAAGTGGAAAGTAAACTCGGGGCAATGATTTAAAAAGGAGCTGTGGACCACATCGTTATCCATTTTCTACAGTCGCACAAAGTCAGAAACTGTCACCATCAGAGGTCGGGGGTACGAAGGCTCTTGGATGTTTGAAGCAATCATTTACAAAGATTTACAACAAAGAACAAAGAACAAAACAGCATGGGAAACAGGTCCTTCGGCCCAACAAACCCGCGCCGCCACCCCGATGTTCCCACCTCTACTTGTGATCCCTGTCTATGTTTATAGATCTATGGATTAAAAACCAAATTTGAGACAATTTAGGGAGAATTTGTCTTGCCAATTAGCCTAAGAGCACATCTTTGGGATGTGGGAGGAAACCGGAGCACCCGGAGAAAACCCACGCAAGCACGGGGAGAATGCGCAAACTCCCACAGACACAGGCCCAAATCCATGTATCTGCACAGCACAGCGATAGTCACTGAGCTGTCGTGTTACCCATCAAATGGTCCAGGTCAAGCGTACACTAACGACGTGAAGCACTAGGATACTCTCGAAAAAAAATCCAAGAGCAGCCCTCTCACGACCCATCGCGTGAATGCCCCTCGTTAGACAACAAGGTGGACCAAAGCACCTGTAGGATAAAAACAAGTACATCAATATCATCACCTATTTACACACTTCCCAGGGACTCCCAAGGCTCATGATCCCTATTTTAAATCAGTTTTCTATACCCCTCCATTCCCATTCTGTTCATGTGCCCATCTAAGTATTTCTTAAATAACTCCAGAGTACCTGCCTCCACCACTTTACTTGGCAGCGCATTCCATACTCCCACCACCCTCTGTGTGAAAAAACTCCCTCTAGCATCCAAATTATACCTTACCCCCCTCACCCTAAGCCCGTGACCCCTCGTGCTATTTGAGTCCATCCTAGGAAAAAGCTTAACCCAGTTTACTCTATCTATACCCCTCATAATCTTGTACACCTCTATTAGATCTCCTCTAAGTCTACGTCTTTCTAAGGAAAACAATCCCAATTTGCCTAACCTCTCCTCGTAACTCAGACCTTCCATACCAGGCAGCATCCTGGTAAACCTCCTCTGCACTCTCTCCAGATTCTCCACGTCCTTCTGGTAGTAAGGCGACCCGAACTGGACGCAGTATTCCAAATGAGGTCTAACCAACATTTATTAGGATGCTACCTGGTTTGAGTTACATGGAGAGGCTGGATGGACTGGGACTTCTTTCCTGAGAGAGTAGGAGGCTTAGAGGTCATCTTATAGAAGTCTATAAAATAATGAGGGACATAGATCAGCTAAATAGTCAATATCTTTTCCCAAAGGTAGAGGAGCCTAAAAGTAGTGGGCAAAGGTTTAAGGTGAGAGGGGAGAGATATAAAAGGGTTCAGAGGAGCAATTTTTTCACACAAAAAGTAGTAAGTGTCTGAACGAGCTTTTCAAAAACATTTAGACAGTTACATGGGTAAGATGGGTGTAGAGGGATATGGGCCAAACATAGGCAATTGGGACTAGCTTAGTCGTTAAAAAAAGAGCAGCATAGACAAGTTGGGCTGAAGGGCCTGTTTCCATGCTGTAAACCTCATGATTATATGACCTCTGTGACCCTGTTTAGTTTTACAGATCCACTGGGAATCTTGATGAACGTGAGAAATTGGTAAGTGATAATCCCTCCCCTGTGGATATGATGAACTTGTACCTCTGAAAGCTGTAAGAAAAATAGCAGAGCAAAGAATTAATGGCAAATTAATCAACTGCATTGAGACTTGTTCTGAAATAGATGGCAGGAATTGAGGTTGTTGAGGGAACTTTTCTTGCCTCACATTTTCGGAATTTTCCCGTTGAACCAGGCAGGGAGGTGGGGTGGGGAGTCGAGGGGAGGTGGGGGGTGGATGTTAGGGACTGTTGATCTCAGACGGGATTTTCCGGTTCTGGGCTGAGCATGGCTGAAAAATCCCGCTGTCCATTTTAGAATGCTCAGCATTCATGAGAAAGGTCAAGTCACCATGATCCCCAGAAATAAAACAGAGAAGAAAGGACCCAGAACCTGTTCACCATTTCAGAATCCCCAAAAGGTTTTCACTGAAATATCCTTCTGAAGGAGGATTTTTCTACAGAGAGAAAACGTAGAAAATTAGCATGCAGCAAGACTCCACAACTAACATTGAGATAATGGCCAGAAAAGTTGCATATTTTTATATTTTACCTAGAGGGGAGGGAGTGGCATTGGACAAATGTTCCAGAGATCCAGGGCAATGTTTGGGTGACCTGGCTTCGAATCCCACCATGGCAGATGATGAAATTTAAATTCAATAAAAATCTGAATTAAGAATCCACTGATGACCATGAAAACATTGTTGACTGTATAAAAACCCACCTTGTTCACTAATGTCCTTTAGTGAAGGAAAGCCTTACCTGGTCTGGCCTATGTGTGACTCCAAAGCCACAGGCAATGTGGTTGGCTCTCAAAATGCTCTCTCAAAAGGATCAGCAAGGCACTCAATTCGAGGTCAGTTAGGGATGGGAAATGAATGTTGGCCTAGTCGATGATGCCCACATCCCATGAATGAATTGTATAAAATTACTGCTGTTGACCGAGGGATAGATGGAGACCAGAGATAAACTCACCTGCTCTTCTTCAAAATAGTGGAATCTTCAAACACTAAAGAGAGGGGGGGTGGGTCAGGATATTGAATTTGATGATCAGCCATCGATCATAGAGGCATGGAAACAGGCCCAACTTGTCCATGCCACCCAGTTTTTACCACTGAGCTAGTCCCAATTGCCCACATTTGGCTCATATCCCTCTATACCCATCTCACCCATATAACTGTCTAAATGTTTTTTAAAAGACAGAATTGTATCCACCTCTACTATTATCTCTGGCAACTTGTTGCAGACACTCACCACCATCTGTGTGAAGACAAATTGCCCCTCTGGGCCCTTTTGTATCTCTCCCCTTTCCCCTTTAGTTTTAGACTCCCCTACCTTTGAAAAAAGATACTGACTATCTAACTGATTTATGCCCCTCATTATTTTATAGATCTCGATAAGATCACCCCTAAGTCTCCTATGCTCCAGGGGGAAAAAAAAAGTCCCAGTCTATCCAGCCTCTCTTTATAAATCAAACCATCAAGTTCCGGCAGCTTCTTTTCTGAACACTTTCTGGTTGAATAATACCTTTTCCATAATAGGATGAGCGGAATGCTACTTGGTATTCCAAGTGCCTGTTTTCACGCTGTAAACCTCTACGACTCTGTGACTTATCGATGTGGTTGACTCTCAACTGCCCTCAGGCAACTGGGGATGGGCAATAAATGCTGGCCAGCCCATGTCCCAAGGATGAATTAAAAAGAAAATTCTGTATCTCATAACGTGGCGTCTAACCTGTGAATCTGATGTGAGAGCCTTAAGATGTCCCCAATGGTTTTTAATTTTAAATTTAGTGGCCCTGTACTTCCCCTTTAAGATAATAAGATGTGGCGTTTAATTTGAAAAATGTAAGGTAATCGATACGGTCTCAGAAACATGAAACATATGTGTACAAGTCAAGGGTGTCGACTGACAAAGTGGAGAATGGAAACAGTTCAGGGTGAGATCATTGAACATTCGGTCCAAAACCTCCAGCCAGTCAGAGGCAGTTGACAATCTACACGAAAGGGAGACAGGATGGTGCACTTCCCATGCTCCTCTGGGACCTGTCTGAAATCCCAGATCCAGGCTCGGATACAGCACGGTCGAGAAATTCCGTCCTGCCGGGCTTGCCGCATTCCAACCGGGATTGTTCGTGGGAAGGTACCTCCGATGTTGGGCCGAGTTTAAATCAGGGAGGGAGGCGTTCCCTCGACCACCCAGGCAGCTTGGCTGGAAGGCCAATTTCAGCTTTGGGCTTTGGGCCTGCATGGCGGATTGTGACGGCAGAGGTCCGGAGAGAAGTGGAGGCAACCAGGAAAGATAGAGAGAACAACGGAGAGAGAGAGAGAGAAAGAGAGGTGACAGAGAGAGACAGAGACAGAGAGAGAGAGGGGGAGAGAGAGAGAGAGAGAGAGCAACAGACAGAGAGAGAGAGAGGGAGAGAGAAAGAGAGAGAGAAAGAGAGACAGAGAGAGAGGGGGAGAGAAAGAGAAAGAGAGAGTGACAGAGAGACAGAAAGAGAGACAGAGGGAGAGAAAGAGAGAGATCATAGAACATTACAGTGCAGTACAGGCCCTTCGGCCCTCGATGTTGTGCTGACCAGTGGAACAAATCTAATGACTCTCTAACCTAAACTATTCCAATATTATCCATGTGCCTATCCACTGACCATTTAAATGCCCTTAATGTTGGCGAGTCCACAACTGCTGCAGTCAGGGCATTCCACGCCCTTCCTATCCTCTGAGTAAAGAACCTAAAGAGAGAGAGAGAGTGTGTGTGTGTGTGAGTGAGAGAGAGAAAGAGAGAGGGGACCATCAGGAAAGGGGGCAATTAGGAGGGAATATGGTAGATTGAAGGATAGGGCAATTGGGAAGGAAGGTGGAGGGGCCACTCAGGAGGGAGTCGGGACAATGGGCGACTGGGAGGGTGGGATGGGATGATTGGGAGGAAGAGCGATTGGGAAAGAGGGGGCATTTGAGGCAGAGAGAAAAGAAGTGATTGTTAAAAGAGGTGACGGCAGGGAGAGAAATGATTCAGAAAGGGTGATTGAGGAGAGGCCGATATTGAATGGAAGGGGAGGAGTGGTTGGGTGGGAGGGGAGGATTGAGTGGGGGCGGAGAATTCGATAGGAGGAGGGATTGAGTGAGAAAGGGTGATTGGGGAGGGGGTGATTGGATGGGAGAGGGAATTGGGAGGGAGGGAAGGGGTGGTTGGGTGGGAGAGGGAATTGGGGATAAAGTGATTGGGTGGTAGGGGGAATTGGGAGGAGGGAAGGGTGGCTGGGTGGGAGGTGAGGATTGGGTGGGGGGGCAATTAGGTGGGACAGGATGATTGGGAAGGGGATGATTGGGTGTGCAGGGGAATTAGGTGGGAGGGGAGGGTGGTTGGGTGGGAGGGGATGATTGGGTGGGGTGATTGGTGTATGGGGAAATTGGGTGGGAGGGGAGGATTGGGGACGGGGTGATTGGTGTGCGGGGGAATTGGGTGGGGGGGGTTGGGTGGGAGGGGAGGATTGGGGACGGGGTGATTGGTGTGCGGGGGAATTGGGTGGGAGGGGAGGGGTGGTTGGGTGGGAGGGGAGGATTGGGGAGGGGGTGATTGGTGTGCGAGGGAATTGGGTGGGAGGGGACAATCAGGGATGTAATTTGGATCATTCTTCCACACTACATCATTTTGGAGGCAGCCTTTCAGGCCTCACTGGTTAAGCTGCTAGAATGAGGGTGATGGGGGGATGGAAGGAGAGTGGAATCAGAAGAGAAAGTTCAAATCAGGAATGACCACCCCTTCCCTCCCTCCAATTCCATAGTAAAGTTTAGTCATTGAGATGAGTATTAAAGATCCCATGGTGCTCTTTGAAAAGAAGCAGTGAGTTTACCCTGATTAACTATTTTCCACTTTCCAAGACGTAGAGTTGTAGACATACAGAGGGATCTGGGTGTTGTAGACATACAGAGGGATCTGGGTGTTGTAGACATACAGAGGGATCTGGGTGTTGTAGACATACAGAGGGATTTGGGTATTATAGATACACAGAGAGATCTGAGTGTTGGAGACACACAGAGGGATCTGGGTGTTACAGACACGCAGAGGGATCTGGGTGTTACAGACACGCAGAGGGATCTGGGTGTTACAGACACGCAGAGGGATCTGGGTGTTACAGACACGCAGAGGGATCTGGGTGTGCAAGTCCACAGATCCTTGAAGGTGGCAACACCAGTGGAAGAGGTGGTGAAGATGGCATAGGGCATGCTTGCCTTTACTGAATGGGGCATAGAGTATAAAAGTTGGCAAATGACATTGCAGTTATATAGAACGTTGATTAGGCCACATTTGGAATAACTGTGTCCAGCTCTGGTCACCACACTACCAGAAGGGTGGAGAGAGTGCAGAAAAGGTTTACCAACATGTTGCCTGGTATGGAGTGCATTAGCTATGAGGAGAGATTGAGTAAACTGGGGTTGTTCTCTCTGGAAAGATGGAGGTTGAGGAGCAACCTAATAGAGGTGTATAAAATTATGAAGAGCACAGTGGAAAGTTTTTCCCAGGTTGGAGGTGACGAACACAAGGGGTCACAAGTTCAAGGTGAAGTGGGGGCAAGGTTCAACACAGATATGCGGGGGATGTATTTTACACAGAGGGTGGTAGGGGCCTGGGATGCACTGCCAAGCAAAGTGGTGGAGACTGACATGCTGGGATCGTTTAAGATTTATGTAGATATGAACAGACTGGGAATAGAGGGATATAGAGGAATGGTCTAGTTAGGAACACATGATCGGTGCAGGCTTGGAGGACCAAAGGGCCTGTTCCTGTGCCGTATTGTTCTTTGTTTGTTTTGTCCTGACTATCCCCACATAGCTGGTGATGGGATCCTGCTGTGCGCTAAATAGCTGCCTACATTACAAGAAGCGTTTCTGGCCCAATACCTCCGGGTATTTGGAGATATGATTAGCAGCAGAATAAATACAAACTGCCCTCATTCAAAAGGTTTCCTTTTGACAAACGTTCCCTTCCCAAAATCACAATAAGTTGGGAATTGATGGATCCGACAGCACAGAGAGAAACGGAAGACTTTCATTCCAGCGGAAGAAGTTTCCGGAAGGATTTCCCTGACCGCCAAACGTTCTTGGGGGGCTGAACGGGAGAGAATTTTACTGCTGTGATTGGCACTTCTGGTGATCGGCCCTTGTGTCACATCAACCCCATAAAACGAGGCAAAATGGCGGGCTCTTCCCACAGAGGTAAGGTTGGAGAGGGGCTGCCATTAAATCAGTAAATGTTTCGTGAACACCAGCAATTTGGGGATTCATAAGTCTCAGCGGGCTTGCTCGGACAATAAAGGATGGAGGAAGCGCCTGTGTCTCAAACGTAGCTCGGGTAATTGGAAGCAGGGTCTGTAAATGTCAACTGTGCTAACCCTCTTGATTGAAACACGCTGTAAAATCCAAACCTGGGCCCTTAAAAGCTTCTCTCCTCCTGGAAGCAGAGGCTGGAGGTGTGTCCGTCCGCTTTTATGGGGCCAGTTGTTAAGTGTGCAGTGCTTGGTGTTGAGCAGTGAGTGAAAATCACTCCCCATTATACTGCAATTTCACATCGCCCCGTTACACGCACTGGGCTGCCTCATTTCTTCCCGCAGGCTGGCTGATTGCTCTAAGGAATATCTCAGCCTACAAGCCAGGCCCCACCCCCCCATTTCCAGCTGCTTGCTATAGTGAGTGGCTGCCCCACTCTTGCGCTGCTTTGCTCCCAACCTCCTGCATTCTCCCATCGAGGCTCGTTGACATTGAGTTCAGTAACGTCAGGCCGATCTGTTTAACTTAGGATCATAGGACGATAGAAAGATATCAACACAGAAGGAGGCCATTTGGGCAGAGACCCAGCACCAGAGACCCAGGTTGAATTCCAGCTTCGGTCTGTGTGGAATTTGCATATTCTCCCTGTATCTGTGTGGGTTTCCTCCAGGTGCTCTGGTTTCATAGAATCATAAAACCCTACAGTGCAGAAAGAGGCCCTTCGGCCCATCGCGTCTGCACCGAATACTATCCCACCCATACCCACATCCCCACATATTATACCCACTAATCCCTCTAATTTATGCACCCCTGGACACTAAGGGGCAATTTCTTAGCATGGCCAATCAACCTAACCCACACATCTTTGGACTGTGGGAGGGAACCAGAGTACCCAGAGGAAACCCACGCAGACACAAGGAGAATGTACAAACTCCAGACACACACTGACCCGAGCTGAGAATTGAACCCAGGACCCTGGACCTGTGAAGCAGCAGTGCTAATCACTGTGCTAATGTGCCGCTCGCAGTCCGGAAGACGTGTAGGTTAGGCACGTTATCCATGCTAAATTCCTCCTCAGTGTACCCGAATAGACACCACAGTGTGGCAACTAGGG
Source organism: Sphyrna mokarran (assembly GCA_024679065.1). Lineage (NCBI taxonomy): Eukaryota > Metazoa > Chordata > Chondrichthyes > Carcharhiniformes > Carcharhinidae > Sphyrna > Sphyrna mokarran. The sequence goes on from JAGIQG010000001.1 coordinate 9,855,360, forward strand.
CATTTTCACAGTAACTTCACTGCAGTGTTAATGTAAACCTTACTTGTGACGCTAATCAATAAACTTAATTGAGCTGGGGACAGCAAATGAGAGAGCAAGTGACGGTGTTTGTTCATCACCTCTTCCTCGTCCACCCCTCCCTGCTCAAGTGGCAGCTCTTGAGGGTCTGAAGTGCACCAGGGCGAGGATCGGGAAAGGGTGGGAAATTGAAGAGCAAGATTAGACTATCTGGAGGTTATAAATGACAAGGGATTGTGCGCTGAGGGTGGAATAGGATATGAGGAGGGGGATTAGGTTTGAGCACAGTCTCATCTTCTATAATTCCAGCTCATTGTTGGCCAAGGCCTCAGGCACGGCTACTCCAAGATTGGCAACATCATCTCCTTTGGGATGAGGACATATCGGCATCCCTGTCCCCCAGCACCCCCCCCCCACCACCCCCCACCACCCCCACCCACCCCCCACCCCGGGTTAGGTCTTCTGTCTGTGCACCACCCTGTCCGGCAGGAGTGAGGGCATGTATCAGTGACTGTGAGACAAGTGTTTGGGTGAATATTGGTTTTTATCACCAGGGGTATTGTGCTGAAGAGGAGGGAGGTGTTACTGCAGCTGTGCAAGGCCTTAGTAAGATTGCACATGTGTGATTGCATATGCACTGCTGCCTCACAGCAGCCCGGGCCTGCGTGCTATTCCAGTTTTGGATGACTGTGCAGAGTCTGCGTGGATTTCCTTTTGGGGCTCTGATTTCTTCCCATAGTCCAAAGATGTGCAGATTTGGTGGATTGGCCATACTAAATTGCCACTTTGTGTCCCAGGATGTGTAAATTAGATGGATTAGTGAGGTTACGGGGAGAGACTGGGTGTGGACCTGGATGAAATGCTCTGTCAGAGAGAGGTGCATCATCAATGGGCTGAATGGCCTCCTTCTGCACCTCAGGGATTCTATGATTCTATATTTTCCCCAATGAAGCTTCAATTTCCCACCAACTTAAATATTGAAGCTGGGTGGGAAACTGCCCAAAGTGGCCAAAAGATATTTTTATGTTAGCTGCCAGTCTCTTCTCATGCTCCCTCTTTGCTTCTCCTGTTTGCTTCCTCTCTGGAACTGCTCTATGCGACTCTATTATTCACCTGACATTACTCATCGGCACAATGCTCTTGTTTCATCTTCAGTTTTATCTCTTTCATTATCCAGGGAGCTCTGGAAGTTTGTTTTCCGACTTTTCCTCTTTGTGGGAACCAATCCTGGCATTGCCTAAAAATAGCTCATCAAGCAACCCATCATCTAAATACAGCTTTACCTGCTAATCTTTGATTCCAACTAATCTGGCTCAGAGCCATTTGAACCCCATTAAATGTTCCCCCGTGAATTATTGTTATTCTAGATTGCTTCTCGTCTTTTACCATTGTCAGCCTAGAACTTTTGATGCAATGATCACTCTTCCCTAAATGTTTCCACACTGAAACTTGATCCAATGGTCCACCTCATCCCCAACTACCGACACTACTATTGCCTCCTTTCTCATTGGGTATAAAACCAGAAGACCATAAGAAATAGGAGCAGAATTACATCTCATGGTCCATTGCTCCACCTTTCAATCATGGCTTATTCCCATTTTCCCCATAATTCTTAATCCCCTTATGAATCAATAATCTATCTATCTCTGTCTTAAAGACACTCAATAACCTGGCTCCACAGCCTTCTGCGGCAAAGAGTTCCACAGGTACTGCTGTAGAAAATTCTCCTGAATAAACTCTAGAAATTCTTGTTCCTCTCTGCCCTTTACATCATTAATAATTACCCTTCCCTCCATTATAAATAAATCTTTATAAATTCTTACATTTCTCTAACTTCCTTTCAAATTTTCTCCTCTATGTCTTCCCCACTGCTTGGTGGCCTCTTGCCTACACTGCACAATGAAATTGAACCTTATTTGTTCTTTAGCTCCAACCAAACAGATTCTATCTTTGACTGCTCTGGGAATTGTGTCCGACATCATAACGTTCTTCTTAATCAAAATTGCCAACTCTTCTTCTTTCCTTCCTTTTCTGGGCACTTTGTATCCAGGAATACTGAAGTTCTGGTCCTATCCTTGTTTGTGCCATGTCTCTGTTGTCACAACAACATTATGGGTGAGATTCTCTGGCCTCACAGCAGTGTGTTTCCCACAGGTGGGAGGTAGCATGCTGTTTGCTCGTGGTGGGATTCTCTGGGCCTTTCCCATTCATATCACCCCTTTCTGATGGGAAACCTACGGGAGGGAGTGAACTTCCAATGGGAACGGAGAATCTCTCTGGTGTGAATGACCCAAGAATTCAGACCCCTATCTGCATCTGTGACTCACCAACTTACCACACTCCACATTCAAATATGCACTGTAGCTCTAACGTAGGCTTTAATACTTAGCCCATAAGCTGAACCCTTCTTAATATCTTAGCAATTCATACTCAAGTGCAGCCTTTCCTCTCTAGGACTTTTTCCTCGTTTTTACAACTCTGCCAAGTTAGCTTAAATTCTCCCAAATAATGCTAACAAAGCTCGAGGGGCTGAATTACTTACAAATAACATGACAGCTCAGTGACTATCGCTGTGCTGTGCAGATGCATGGATTTGGGCCTGTGACTGTGGGAGTTTGTGCATTCTCCCAGTGCTTGCGTGGGTTTTCTCCGGGTGCTCCAGTTTCCTCCCATACCTCAAAGATGTGCTCTTAGGCTGACTGGCAGAACAAATTCTCCCTAAATTGTCTTGCAAATTTGGTTCCAATGCTGATTTCTATAAGCATAGAACATAGATCATAGAACATAGAACATAGAATATTACAGCGCAGAACAGGCCCTTCGGCCCTCGATGTTGCGCTGACCAATTAGGAACAAGCAGTGACCCTCTAACCTAAACCATTCCCTTTTCATCCATAAACTTATCTACTAACCTCTTAAACGCCACCAAACTTGGCGCATCTACAACTGACGCAGGCAAGGCATTCCATACCATTACCACCCTCTGGGTAAAGAACCTACCTCTGACATCTGTCCTAAAACCACCACCCCTTAATTTAAAGCTATGCCCCTCGTGCTAGCTTTCTCCATCCTAGGAAAAAGGCTATCACTGTCCACCCTATCTAAACCTCTAATCATCTTATATGTTTCAATAAGGTCTCCTCTTAGCCGCCTTCTTTCTAACGAAAACAACCTCAAATCCCTCAGCCTCTCTTCATAAGACCTGCCCTCCATACCAGGCAACATCCTGGTAAACCTCCTCTGTACCCTCTCCAATGCCTCCACATCTTTCTTATAATGCGGGGACTAGAACTGTACACATACTCCAAGCACGGCCGCACTAGAGTTTTGTATAGTTCCAACATGACGTTGCGGCTCCGAAATTCAATCCCCCTACCAATAAAAGCTAAGACTCCGTATGCCTTCTTAACAACCTTATCGACTTGACTGCCAACTTTCAGGGATCTATGCACACATACACCAAGATCCCTCTGTTCATCAACACTATTAAGAGTCCTACCATTAGCCCTATACTCTACACATTTGTTATTCCTGCCAAAGTGAATTACCTCACACTTTTCCACATTAAACTCCATTTGCCACCTCTCGGCCCAGCTCTGCAACTTGTCCAAGTCTCTCTGCAAACTATAACACCCCTCTTCACTATCTACCACTCCACCGACTTTAGTGTCATCTGCAAATTTACTAATCCATCCTTCAATACCCTCATCCAGATCATTTATAAAAATTACAAACAGCAGGGGCCCCAAAACAGACCCCTGAGGTACACCACTTGTCACCGAACTCCACGATGAATATCTCCCATCAACCACCACCCTCTGTCTTCTATCTGCTAGCCAATTCCTAATCCAATTAGCTAAATCGCCCTCAATCCCATACATCTGCATTTTCTGCAGAAGCTTTCCATGGGCCACCTTATCGAACACGTTACTAAAGTAACATAGACAGGGATCGTGGGTAGAAGTGGGAACATTGACGTGGCGGCGTGGGCTCGTTGGGCTGAAGGGCCTGTTTCCCGTGCTGTTTTGTTCTTTGTTCTTTGACAAAGGACAGTACAGCTCATTCGTCCTCCAATCCTGCTCCGATTATGATGCCTGCCTAAACTAAAACCATATGCACTTACAGAGTCCCTATCCTTCCATTCCCATCCTATCCATGTATTTGTCTAATTGCCCCTTAAATACCACTATCGTACCTGCTCCCACCACCTGCCCGGGCAGTGTGTTCCAGACATTCATAACCTTGTGTGTAAAAAACCTGTCCACACATCTCCTCCAAACCTTTCCCCATGCAACTTAAATCTCTGTCCCCTAGTACTTGACTTTTCTATCCTAGGAAAGAGCATTGTCTATCCACTCTGTCCCTGCCACTCATAATCTTGTAAACCTCTATCAGGTCACCCCTCAATCGCCATCATTCCGGTGAGAGCAAACCAACTTTATCCAAATGCTCCTCATAGCTAATATTCTTTAAACCAGGCAATATCCTGGAAAATCTCTTCTGTCTCCTCTCTAAAGCATCCACATCCTTCTGGAAGTGTGGTGACCAGGATTGTACACGATCTTCTAAATGAAGCCTAACTAAGGTTCTATAAAGGTGTAGCATGACCTGCTAATTTTTATACTCAATGCCCAGACTGATGGAGACAAATATGCCTTATGCCTTCTTGACTGCCTTCTCCACCTGCGTTGCCAGTTTCAATGATCAGTGGACATTTACACCCACTGCCTGTCAATAACATTCTACCATTTATTATAATTCTTTGGACCCTCCAAAATGCATTACCTATATTCATAAAAAAGGATGCTAGTAAATCAGATGTTTTTTTGTTACAATGATTGACAATTCTTTCATGGTCATCATTAGACCTTTAATTCCAAATTTTTATTTGAATTTAAATTTTGCCATTTGTTGTGGTGGGATTTGAACCCATGTCCCCAGATTTTGCCCGGGTTCTCTGGATTACTAATCTGGTGGCAAAACCACTACGCCGCTACATCCCCTGCTCCTAGCTCTTATGTTCTAATGTTCACACTGATCTCAATCTGTTTTGTATTCCTCCTGGTCTCCTGAACCCTGATCCCGATCTGCTTCACACTGATCCCAGTCTCCTTCACACTGATCCCGGTCTGTTTCACACTGATCCCGATCTGTTTCACACTGATCCCAGTCTGCTTCACACTGATCCCAGTCTCCTTCACACTGATCCCGGTCTGTTTCACACTGATCCCGGTCTGTTTCACACTGATCCCGGTCTGTTTCACACTGATCCCGGTCTACTTCACACTGATCCGGGTCTGTTTCACACTGATCCCGGTCTACTTCACCCTGATCCCGATCTGCTTCACACTGATCCCAGTCTCCTTCACACTGATCCCGGTCTGTTTCACACTGATCCCAGTCTCCTACACACTGATCCCGGTCTGTTTCACACTGATCCCGGTCTCCTTCACACTGATCCCGGTCTGTTTCACACTGATCCCAGTCTGTTTCACACTGATCCCGGTCTGTTTCACACTGATCCCGATCTACTTCACACTGATCCCGATCTACTTCACCCTGATCCCAGTCTACTTCACACTGATCCCAGTCTGCTTCACACTGATCCCGATCTACTTCACACTGATCCCAGTCTACTTCACACTGATCCCGATCTACTTCACACTGATCCCGATCTACTTCACCCTGATCCCAGTCTACTTCACACTGATCCCAGTCTGCTTCACACTGATCCCGATCTATTTCACACTGATCCCAGTCTACTTCACCCTGATCCCAGTCTACTTCACACTGATCCCAGTCTGCTTCACACTGATCCCGGTCTGTTTCACACTGATCCCAGTCTGCTTCACACTGATCCCGGTCTGTTTCACACTGATCCCAGTCTGCTTCACACTGATCCCGGTCTGTTTCACACTGATCCCGGTCTGTTTCACACTGATCCCGGTCTGTTTCACACTGATCCCGGTCTGCTTCACACTGATCCCAGTCTGTTTCACACTGATCCCAGTCTGCTTCACACTGATCCCGGTCTGTTCACACTGATCCCAGTCTGTTTCACACTGATCCCGGTCTGTTTCACACTGATCCCGGTCTGCTTCACACTGATCCCGGTCTGTTTCACACTGATCCCGGTCTGCTTCACACTGATCCCGGTCTGTTTCACACTGATCCCGTCTGTTTCACACTGATCCCAGTCTGCTTCACACTGATCCCGGTCTGTTTCACACTGATCCCGGTCTGCTTCACACTGATCCCGGTCTGCTTCACACTGATCCCGGTCTGTTTCACACTGATCCCGGTCTGTTTCACACTGATCCCGTCTGTTTCTGTTCACACTGATCCGTTCTGTCCTTCTTCCGTCTGTTCACACTGATCCCGTCTGCTTCACACTGATCCCAGTCTGCTTCACACTGATCCCGTCTGCTTCACACTGATCCCGATCTGTTCACACTGATCCCAGTCTGCTTCACACTGATCCCAGTCTGCTTCACACTGATCCCGGTCTGTTTCACACTGATCCCGGTCTGTTTCACACTGATCCCAGTCTGCTTCACACTGATCCCGGTCTGTTTCACACTGATCCCGGTCTGTTTCACACTGATCCCAGTCTGCTTCACACTGATCCCAGTCTGCTTCACACTGATCCCGGTCTGTTTCACACTGATCCCAGTCTGCTTCACACTGATCCCACGGTCTGTTTCACACTGATCCCAGTCTGTTTCACACTGATCCCAGTCTACTTCACACTGATCCCGGTCTGTTTCACACTGATCCCAGTCTGCTTCACACTGATCCCAGTCTGCTTCACACTGATCCCGGTCTGTTTCACACTGATCCCGGTCTGTTTCACACTGATCCCAGTCTGCTTCACACTGATCCCGGTCTGTTTCACACTGATCCCGGTCTGTTTCACACTGATCCCGGTCTGTTTCACACTGATCCCGGTCTGCTTCACACTGATCCCAGTCTGCTTCACACTGATCCCGGTCTGTTTCACACTGATCCCAGTCTGCTTCACACTGATCCCGGTCTGCTTCACACTGATCCCGGTCTGCTTCACACTGATCCCGGTCTGTTTCACACTGATCCCAGTCTGTTTCACACTGATCCCGGTCTGTTTCACACTGATCCCGGTCTGTTTCACACTGATCCCAGTCTGCTTCACACTGATCCCGGTCTGTTTCACACTGATCCCGGTCTGTTTCACACTGATCCCGGTCTGTTTCACACTGATCCCGGTCTGTTTCACACTGATCCCAGTCTGCTTCACACTGATCCCAGTCTGTTTCACACTGATCCCGGTCTGTTTCACACTGATCCCGGTCTGCTTCACACTGATCCCAGTCTGCTTCACACTGATCCCGGTCTGTTTCACACTGATCCCAGTCTCCTTCACACTGATCCCAGTCTGTTTCACACTGATCCCAGTCTGTTTCACACTGATCCCAGTCTACTTCACACTGATCCCGGTCTGTTTCACACTGATCCCGTCTGTTACACTGATCCCGTCTGCTTCACACTGTCCACATTCGGTCTGTTTCACACTGATCCGTCTTTCACACTGATCCCGGTCTGTTACACTGATCCCGGTTTTCACACTGATCGGTCTGTTTCACACTGATCCCGTCTGCTTCACACTGATCCCGCTGCTTCACACTGATCCCAGTCTGCTTCACACTGATCCCGGTCTGTTTCACACTGATCCCAGTCTCCTTCACACTGATCCCGGTCTGTTTCACACTGATCCCGGTCTCTTCACACTGATCCCGGTCTGTTCACACTGATCCCAGTCTGTTTCACACTGATCCCGGTCTGTTCACACTGATCCCGATCTGCTTCACACTGATCCCGATCTTTCACCCTGATCCCAGTCTACTTCACACTGATCCCGGTCTGCTTCACACTGATCCCGATCTACTTCACACTGATCCCAGTCTACTTCACACTGATCCCGATCTACTTCACACTGATCCCGATCTACTTCACCCTGATCCCAGTCTGCTTCACACTGATCCCAGTCTGCTTCACACTGATCCCGATCTATTTCACACTGATCCCAGTCTACTTCACCCTGATCCCAGTCTACTTCACACTGATCCCAGTCTGCTTCACACTGATCCCGGTCTGTTTCTCACTGATCCCAGTCTACTTCACACTGATCCCGGTCTGTTTCACACTGATCCCGGTCTCATTCACACTGATCCCAGTCTGTTTCACACTGATCCCAGTCTGTTTCACAATGATCCCGGTCTGTTTCACACTGATCCCGGTCTGCTTCACACTGATCCCGGTCTGTTACACACTGATCCCAGTCTCCTTCACACTGATCCCAGTCTGTTTCACACTGATCCCGGTCTGTTTCACACTGATCCCAGTCTGCTTCACACTGATCCCAGTCTCCTTCACACTGATCCCGGTCTGTTACACACTGATCCCAGTCTCCTTCACACTGATCCCAGTCTGTTTCACACTGATCCCAGTCTGTTTCACACTGATCCCAGTCTACTTCACACTGATCCCGGTCTGTTTCACACTGATCCCAGTCTGCTTAACACTGATCCCAGTCTGCTTCACACTGATCCCGGTCTGTTTCACACTGATCCCGGTCTGCTTCACACTGATCCCGGTCTGTTTCACACTGATCCCGGTCTGTTTCACACTGATCCCGGTCTGTTTCACACTGATCCCGGTCTGTTTCACACTGATCCCGGTCTGCTTCACACTGATCCCGGTCTGTTTCACACTGATCCCAGTCTGCTTCACACTGATCCCAGTCTGTTTCACACTGATCCCGGTCTGTTTCACACTGATCCCAGTCTGCTTCACACTGATCCCAGTCTGCTTCACACTGATCCCGGTCTGTTTCACACTGATCCCAGTCTCCTTCACACTGATCCCAGTCGTTTCACACTGATCCAGTCTGTTCACACTGATCCCAGTCTACTTCACACTGATCCCGGTCTGTTTCACACTGATCCCAGTCTGCTTACACTGATCCCAGTCTGCTTCACACTGATCCCGGTCTGTTTACACTGATCCGGTCTGTTCACACTGATCCCGGTCTGTTCACACTGATCCGGTCTGTTTCACACTGATCCCAGTCTACTTCACACTGATCCGGTCTGTTTCACACTGACCGTCTCTTCACACTGATCAGTCTGCTTCACACTGATCCCGGTCTGTTTCACACTGATCCCGGTCTGTTTCACACTGATCCCAGTCTGTTTCACACTGATCCCAGTCTACTTCACACTGATCCCGGTCTGTTTCACACTGATCCCAGTCTACTTCACACTGATCCCAGTCTGCTTCACACTGATCCCGGTCTGTTTCACACTGATCCCGGTCTGTTTCACACTGATCCCAGTCTGCTTCACACTGATCCCAGTCTGCTTCACACTGATCCCGGTCTATTTCACACTGATCCCAGTCTACTTCACCCTGATCCCAGTCTACTTCACACTGATCCCAGTCTGCTTCACACTGATCCCGGTCTGTTTCTCACTGATCCCAGTCTACTTCACACTGATCCCGGTCTGTTTCACACTGATCCCGGTCTCATTCACACTGATCCCAGTCTGTTTCACACTGATCCCAGTCTGTTTCACACTGATCCCGGTCTGTTTCACACTGATCCCGGTCTGCTTCACACTGATCCCGGTCTGTTCACACTGATCCCAGTCTCCTTCACACTGATCCCGTCTGTTCACACTGATCCGGTCTGTTTCACACTGATCCCGTCTGCTTCACACTGATCCGTCTTACACTATCTGTTCACTTCCGTCTTTCACACTGATCCCAGTCTGCTTCACACTGATCCCGGTCTGTTTCACACTGATCCCGGTCTGCTTCACACTGATCCCGGTCTGTTTCACACTGATCCCGGTCTGCTTCACACTGATCCCAGTCTGTTTCACACTGATCCCAGTCTGCTTCACACTGATCCCAGTCTGCTTCACACTGATCCCGGTCTGTTTCACACTGATCCCGGTCTGTTTCACACTGATCCCAGTCTGCTTCACACTGATCCCAGTCTGTTTCACACTGATCCCGGTCTGTTTCACACTGATCCCGGTCTGCTTCACACTGATCCCAGTCTGTTTCACACTGATCCCGGTCTGTTTCACACTGATCCCGGTCTGCTTCACACTGATCCCGATCTGTTTCACACTGATCCCGGTCTGCTTCACACTGATCCCAGTCTGCTTCACACTGATCCCAGTCTGTTTCACACTGATCCCGGTCTGTTTCACACTGATCCCGGTCTGTTTCACACTGATCCCAGTCTGTTTCACACTGATCCCAGTCTGTTTCACACTGATCCCGGTCTGTTTCACACTGATCCCGGTCTGTTTCACACTGATCCCGGTCTGTTTCACACTGATCCCGGTCTGTTTCACACTGATCCCAGTCTACTTCACACTGATCCCGGTCTGTTTCACACTGATCCCAGTCTGCTTCACACTGATCCCAGTCTGCTTCACACTGATCCCGGTCTGTTTCACACTGATCCCGGTCTGTTTCACACTGATCCCAGTCTGTTTCACACTGATCCCAGTCTGCTTCACACTGATCCCGGTCTGTTTCACACTGATCCCAGTCTACTTCACACTGATCCCAGTCTGCTTCACACTGATCCCGGTCTGTTTCACACTGATCCCGGTCTGTTTCACACTGATCCCAGTCTGCTTCACACTGATCCCGGTCTGTTTCACACTGATCCCGGTCTGCTTCACACTGATCCCAGTCTGCTTCACACTGATCCCGGTCTGCTTCACACTGATCCCAGTCTGTTTCACACTGATCCCAGTCTGTTCACAGATCCTGATCCTCACACTGATCCCGATCTGCTTCACACTGATCCCAGTCTGCTTCACACTGATCCCAGTCTGCTTCACACTGATCCCGATCTGCTTCACACTGATCCCAGTCGCTTACACTGATCCCGTCTCCTTCACACTGACCCAGTCTGTTTCACAGATCCCAGTCGTTTACACTGATCCCGATCTCCTTCACACTGATCCCGATCTGCTTCACACTGATCCCAGTCTGCTTCACACTGATCCCAGTCTACTTCACACTGATCCCAGTCTGTTTCACACTGATCCCAGTCTGTTTCACACTGATCCCAGTCTGCTTCACACTGATCCCAGTCTGCTTCACACTGATCCCAGTCTGCTTCACACTGATCCTGGTCTGTTTCACACTGATCCCGATCTGCTTCACACTGATCCCAGTCTACTTCACACTGATCCTGGTCTGTTTCACACTGATCCCAGTCTGCTTCACACTGATCCCAGTCTGTTTCACACTGATCCCAGTCTCCTTCACACTGATCCCGGTCCGTTTCACACTGATCCCGATCTGCTTCACACTGATCCCAGTCTGTTTCACACTGATCCCGATCTGCTTCACACTGATCCCGGTCTGTTTCACACTGATCCCGGTCTGTTTCACACTGATCTCGATCTGCTTCACACTGATCCCAGTCTGTTTCACACTGATCCCGGTCTCCTTCACACTGATCCCGGTCCGTTTCACACTGATCCCGATCTGCTTCACACTGATCCCAGTCTGTCTTCACACTGATCTGGTCTGTTTCACACTGATCCCGGTCTGCTTCACACTGATCCCGGTCTGTTTCACACTGATCCCGGTCTGCTTCACACTGATCCCGGTCTGTTTCACACTGATCCCGATCTGTTTCACACTGATCCCGATCTGTTCACACTAATCCCAGTCTGTTTCACACTGATCCGGTCTGCTTCACACTGATCCAGGTCTGTTTCAACTGATCCAGTCTGTTCACACTGATCCCAGTCTCCTTCACACTGATCCCAGTCTGTTTCACACTGATCCCGGTCTGTTTCACACTGATCCCGATCTGCTTCACACTGATCCCGGTCTGTTTCACACTGATCCCAGTCTGTTTCACACTGATCCCAGTCTGTTTCACACTGATCCCAGTCTCCTTCACACTGATCCCAGTCTGTTTCACACTGATCCCGATCTGCTTCACACTGATCCCGATCTGCTTCACACTGATCCCGGTCTGTTTCACACTGATCCCGGTCTGTTTCACACTGATCCCGATCTGCTTCACACTGATCCCGGTCTGTTTCACACTGATCCCGGTCTGTTTCTCACTGATCCCGATCTCCTTCACACTGATCCCGGTCTCCTTCACACTGATCCCTATCTCCTTCACACTGATCCCGATCTCCTTCACACTGATCCCGATCTCCTTCACACTGATCCCGATCTGCTTCACACTGATCCCGATCTGCTTCACACTGATCCTGATCTGTTTCACACTGCTCCCGATCTGCTTCACACTGATCCCAGTCTCCTTCACACTGATCCCGGTCTGTTTCACACTGATCCCGGTCTGTTTCACACTGATCCCAGTCTGTTTCACACTGAATCTCCTTCACACTGATCCCGATCTGCTTCACAACTGATCCGATCTCTTTCCACTGATCCTGATCTGTCACACTGCTCCCGATCTGCTCACACTTGATCCCAGTCTCCTCACCACTGCATCCCGTGTCGTTTCACACTGATCCCGGTCTGTTTCACACTGATCCCAGGTGGTTCACACTGATCCCCAGTCTCCTTCACCCACAATGATCCCAGTCTGCTTCAAACTGATCCGATACTGCTTCACACTGATCCCGGTCTGTTTCACACTGATCCGGTCGTTCTCATGATACCGATCCTTAACACTGATCCTGGTCTCCTTCACACTGACCGTCTCCTTCACACTGATCCCAGTCTGCTTCACACTGATCCCGGTCTGCTTCACGCTGATCCCGGTCTGTTTCACACTGATCCCCGTCTGCTTCACACTGATCCCAGTCTGTTTCTCACTGATCCCGGTCTGTTTCACACTGATCCCGGTCTGTTTCACACTGATCCCGATCTGCTTCACACTGATCCCAGTCTGTTTCTCACTGATCCCGGTCTGTTTCACACTGATCCCGGTCTGTTTCACACTGATCCCGGTCTGCTTCACACTGATCCCGGTCTCTTCACACTGATCCCGGTCTGTTTCACACTGATCCCGTCTGTTTCACACTGATCCCGGTCTGTTTCACACTGATCCCGGTCTGCTTCACATGATCCGTTTTCACACTGATCCGGTCTGTTTCACACTGATCCAGTCTGCTTCACACTGATCCCGGTCTGCTTCACACTGATCCCGGTCTGCTTCACACTGATCCCGTCTGTTTCACACTGATCCCATCTGTTTCACACTGATCCCGGTCTGTTTCACACTGATCCCAGTCTGCTTCACACTGATCGCAGTCTGTTTCACACTGATCCCGGTCTCCTTCACACTGATCCCAGTCTACTTCACACTGATCCCAGTCTGCTTCACACTGATCCCGGTCTACTTCACACTGATCCGTCTGTTTCACACTGATCCCGGTCTGTTTCACACTGATCCCGGTCTCCTTCACACTGATCCCGGTCTGGTTCACACTGATCCCGGTCTGTTTCACACTGATCCCGGTCTGTTTCACACTGATCCCGGTCTGTTTCACACTGATCCCAGTCTGCTTCACACTGATCCCAGTCTGTTTCACACTGATCCCAGTCTGCTTCACACTGATCCCGGTCTGTTTCACACTGATCCCGGTCTACTTCACATTGATCCCTGTCTGTTTCACACTGATCCCAGTCTGCTTCACACTGATCCCGGTCTGTTTCACACTGATCCCGGTCTGTTTCACACTGATCCCAGTCTGTTTCACACTGATCCCAGTCTACTTCACACTGATCCCGGTCTGTTTCACACTGATCCCAGTCTACTTCACACTGATCCCAGTCTGCTTCACACTGATCCCGGTCTGTTTCACACTGATCCCGGTCTGTTTCACACTGATCCCAGTCTGCTTCACACTGATCCCAGTCTGCTTCACACTGATCCCGGTCTGCTTCACACTGATCCCAGTCTGCTTCACACTGATCCCAGTCTGCTTCACACTGACGTTTCACACTGATCCCGTCTGTTCACACTTCCGTCTTTACTGATCCCGCTGTTCACACTGATCCCGGTCTGCTTCACACTGATCCCGGTCTGTTCACCTGATCCCGGTCTGTTTCACACTGATCCCGGTCTGTTTCACACTGATCCCGTCTGCTTCACACTGATCCCGGTCTGTTTCACACTGATCCCAGTCTGCTTCAATGATCCCAGTCGCTTCACACTGATCCCGGTCTGTTTCACACCCGCTGCTTCACACTGATCCCGGTCTGTTTCACACTGATCCATCTCCTTCACACTGATCCCGGTCTGTTTCACACTGATCCCGGTCTGCTTCACACTGATCCCAGTCTGTTTCACACTGATCCCGGTCTGCTTCACACTGATCCGGTCTGCTTCACACTGATCCCGGTCTGTTTCACACTGATCCCGGTCTGTTTCACACTGATCCCGGTCTGTTCACACTGATCCCAGTCTGCTTCACACTGATCCGTCTGCTTCACACTGATCCCGGTCTGCTTCACACTGATCCCGGTCTGTTTCACACTGATCCCGGTCTGCTTCACACTGATCCCAGTCTGCTTCACACTGATCCCAGTCTGTTTCACACTGATCCCGGTCTGTTTCACACTGATCCCGGTCTGTTTCACACTGATCCCAGTCTGTTTCACACTGATCCCGGTCTGCTTCACACTGATCCCGGTCTGTTTCACACTGATCCCGGTCTGTTTCACACTGATCCCGGTCTGCTTCACACTGATCCCAGTCTGTTTCACACTGATCCCAGTCTGCTTCACACTGATCCCGGTCTGTTTCACACTGATCCCAGTCTGCTTCACACTGATCCCAGTCTGCTTCACACTGATCCCGGTCTGTTTCACACTGATCCCGGTCTGCTTCACACTGATCCCGGTCTGTTTCACACTGATCCCGGTCTGTTTCACACTGATCCCAGTCTACTTCACACTGATCCCGGTCTGTTTCACACTGATCCCAGTCTGCTTCACATTGATCCCAGTCTGCTTCACACTGATCCCGGTCTCCTTCACACTGATCCCGGTCCGTTTCATACTGATCCCGATCTGCTTCACACTGATCCCAGTCTGCTTCACACTGATCCTGGTCTGTTTCACACTGATCCCGGTCTGCTTCACACTGATCCCGGTCTGTTTCACACTGATCCCGATCTGCTTCACACTGATCCCGGTCTGTTTCACACTGATCCCGATCTGTTTCACACTGATCCCGATCTGTTTCACACTAATCCCAGTCTGTTTCACACTGATCCCGGTCTGCTTCACACTGATCCAGGTCTGTTTCACACTGATCCCAGTCTGTTTCACACTGATCCCAGTCTCCTTCACACTGATCCCAGTCTGTTTCACACTGATCCCGGTCTGTTTCACACTGATCCCGATCTGCTTCACACTGATCCCGGTCTGCTTCACACTGATCCCAGTCTGTTTCACACTGATCCCAGTCTGTTTCACACTGATCCCAGTCTCCTTCACACTGATCCCAGTCTGTTTCACACTGATCCCGATCTGCTTCACACTGATCCCGATCTGCTTCACACTGATCCCGGTCTGTTTCACACTGATCCCGGTCTGTTTCACACTGATCCCGATCTGCTTCACACTGATCCCGGTCTGTTTCACACTGATCCCGGTCTGTTTCTCACTGATCCCGATCTCCTTCACACTGATCCCGGTCTCCTTCACACTGATCCCTATCTCCTTCACACTGATCCCGATCTCCTTCACACTGATCCCGATCTCCTTCACACTGATCCCGATCTGCTTCACACTGATCCCGATCTGCTTCACACTGATCCTGATCTGTTTCACACTGCTCCCGATCTGCTTCACACTGATCCCAGTCTCCTTCACACTGATCCCGGTCTGTTTCACACTGATCCCGGTCTGTTTCACACTGATCCCAGTCTGTTTCACACTGATCCCAGTCTGCTTCACACTGATCCCGATCTGCTTCACACTGATCCCGGTCTTTCACACTGATCCCGTCTGTTTCTCACTGATCCCGATCTCCTTCACACTGATCCTGGTCTCCTTCACACTGATCCCACTCCTTCACACTGATCCCAGTCTGCTTCACACTGATCCCGGTCTCCTTCACGCTGATCCCGGTCTGTTTCACACTGATCCCCATCTGCTTCACACTGATCCCAGTCTGTTTCTCACTGATCCCGGTCTGTTTCACACTGATCCCGGTCTGTTTCACACTGATCCCCGTCTGCTTCACACTGATCCCAGTCTTTCCCTGATCCCGGTCTTTCACACTGATCCCGGTCTGTTTCACACTGATCCCGGTCTGCTTCACACTGATCCCAGTCTGCTTCACACTGATCCCGGTCTGTTTCACACTGATCCCGGTCTGTTTCACACTGATCCCGGTCTGTTTCACACTGATCCCGGTCTCCTTCACATTGATCCCAGTCTACTTCACACTGATCCCGGTCTGTTTCACACTGATCCCAGTCTGCTTCACACTGATCCCGGTCTCCTTCACACTGATCCCGGTCTCCTTCACACTGATCCCGGTCTGTTTCACACTGATCCCAGTCTGTTTCACACTGATCCCGGTCTGTTTCACACTGATCCCAGTCTGCTTCACACTGATCGCAGTCTGTTTCGCACTGATCCTGGTCTCCTTCACACTGATCCCAGTCTACTTCACACTGATCCCAGTCTGCTTCACACTGATCCCGGTCTACTTCACACTGATCCCGGTCTACTTCACACTGATCCCGGTCTGTTTCTCACTGATCCCGGTCTCCTTCACGCTGATCCCAGTCTACTTCACACTGATCCCGGTCTGTTTCACACTGATCCCGGTCTGTTTCTCACTGATCCCCCTCTGTTTCACACTGATCCCGATCTGCTTCACACTGATCCCAGTCTGTTTCACACTGATCCCAGTCTGCTTCACACTGATCCCGGTCTGTTTCACACTGATCCCGGTCTACTTCACATTGATCCCTGTCTGTTTCACACTGATCCCAGTCTGCTTCACACTGATCCCGGTCTGTTTCACACTGATCCCGGTCTGTTTCACACTGATCCCAGTCTGCTTCACACTGATCCCGGTCTGCTTCACACTGATCCCGGTCTGTTTCACACTGATCCCAGTCTGTTTCACACTGATCCCAGTCTGTTTCACACTGATCCCAGTCTGTTTCACACTGATCCCAGTCTGTTTCACACTGATCCCAGTCTGCTTCACACTGATCCCGGTCTGTTTCACACTGATCCCAGTCTGTTTCACACTGATCCCAGTCTACTTCACACTGATCCCGGTCTGTTTCACACTGATCCAGTCTGTTTCACACTGATCCCAGTCTGTTTCACACTGATCCCAGTCTGTTCACTGATCCCAGTCTGTTTCACACGATCCCGTCTTCACACTGATCCCGATCTGCTTCACACTGATCCCGGCTGTTTCACACTGATCCCGGTCTGTTTCACACTGATCCCAGTCTGCTTCACACTGATCCCGGTCTGTTTCACACTGATCCCAGTCTGCTTCACATTGATCCCAGTCTGCTTCACACTGATCCCGGTCTGTTTCACACTGATCCCGATCTGCTTCACACTGATCCGTCTGTTTCACTGATCCCGATCTCCTTCACACTGATCCCGGTCTGTTTCACACTGATCCCGGTCTGCTTCACACTGATCCCAGTCTGTTTCACACTGATCCCGGTCTGCTTCACACTGATCCTGGTCTGCTTCACACTGATCCCGGACTGTTTCACACTGATCCCTGTCTGTTTCACACTGATCCCGGTCTGTTTCACACTGATCCCAGTCTGTTTCACACTGATCCCGGTCTCCTTCACACTGATCCCGGTCTGTTTCACACTGATCCCGGTCTGTTTCACACTGATCCCGGTCTACTTCACACTGATCCCAGTCTGTTTCACACTGATCCCAGTCTGCTTCACACTGATCCCGTTCTGTTTCACACTGATCCCGGTCTGCTTCACACTGATCCCAGTCTGTTTCACACTGATCCCTGTCTGTTTCACACTGATCCCGTCTACTTCACACTGATCCCGGTCTGTTTCACACTGATCCCGGTCTGTTTCCACTGATCCCAGTCTGTTTCACACTGATCCCGGTCTGTTTCACACTGATCCCGGTCTGTTTCTCACTGATCCCGGTCGTTTCACACTGTTCCCGGTCTGTTTCACACTGATCCCAGTCTGCTTCACACTGATCCCGGTCTGTTTCTCACTGATCCTGGTCTGTTTCACACTGTTCCCGGTCTGTTTCACACTGATCCCGGTCTGTTTCACACTGATCCCAGTCTGCTTCACACTGATCCCAGTCTGTTTCACACTGATCCCGGTCTGTTTCACACTGATCCCGGTCTGTTTCACACTGATCCCAGTCTGTTTCACACTGATCCCGGTCTGTTTCACACTGATCCCGGTCTGTTTCACACTGATCCCGGTCTGTTTCACACTGATCCCGGTCTGTTTCACACTGATCCCAGTCTGCTTCACACTGATCCCAGTCTGTTTCACACTGTTCCCGCTCTGTTTCACACTGTTCCCGGTCTGCTTCACACTGATCCCAGTCTGTTTCACACTGATCCTGATCTGTTTCACACTGATCCCGGTCTGCTTCACACTGATCCCAATCTGTTTCACACTGATCCCGGTCTCCTTCACACTGATCCCGGTCTCCTTCACACTGATCCCAGTCTGTTTCACACTGATCCCGGTCTGTTTCACACTGATCCCGGTCTGTTTCACACTGATCCCGGTCTGTTTCACACTGATCCCAATCTGTTTCACACTGATCCCGGTCTGTTTCTCACTGATCCCGGTCTGTTTCACACTGATCCCGGTCTGTTTCACACTGATCCCGGTCTGTTTCACACTGATCCCAGTCTGCTTCACACTGATCCCAGTCTGTTTCACACTGATCCCGCTCTGTTTCACACTGTTCCCGGTCTGCTTCACACTGATCCCAGTCTGTTTCACACTGATCCTGATCTGTTTCACACTGATCCCGGTCTGCTTCACACTGATCCCAATCTGTTTCACACTGATCCCGGTCTCCTTCACACTGATCCCGGTCTCCTTCACACTGATCCCAGTCTGTTTCACACTGATCCCGGTCTGTTTCACACTGATCCCGGTCTGTTTCACACTGATCCCGGTCTGTTTCACACTGATCCCAGTCTGCTTCACACTGATCCCGGTCTCCTTCACACTGATCCCGGTCTGTTTCACACTGATCCCGATCTGCTTCACACTGATCCCGTCTGTTTCACACTGATCCCGGTCTGTTTCACACTGATCCGGTCTGTTTCACCTGATCCCATCTGCTTCACACTGATCCCGGTCTCCTTCACACTGATCCCGGTCTGTTTCACACTGATCCGGTCTGTTTCACACTGATCCAGTCTGTTTCCACTGATCCCGGTCTGCTTCACACTGATCCCGGTCTGTTTCACACTGATCCCGGTCTGTTTCACACTGATCCCAGTCTGTTTCACACTGATCCCGGTCTGCTTCACACTGATCCCGGTCTGTTTCACACTGATCCCGGTCTGCTTCACACTGATCCCAGTCTGTTTCACACTGATCCCGGTCTGCTTCACACTGATCCCAGTCTGCTTCACACTGATCCCAGTCTGTTTCACACTGATCCCGGTCTCCTTCACACTGATCCCAGTCTACTTCACACTGATCCCAGTCTGCTTCACACTGATCCCAGTCTTTCACACTGATCCTGGTCTCCTTCACACTGATCCCAGTCTGCTTCACACTGATCCCAGTCTGCTTCACACTGATCCCAGTCTTCTTCACACTGATCCTGGTCTGTTGCACAATACTCTCAATCTTCTCAATCAGCTGCCCATTACTTGCCTTCCTGCCTCAGTGCCCAGTTCCCACCAGAGCCAAAAGTTTCTACCGATGGAGCTGCATTTTGCTTTCAGGGGATTGGGTCTAGCACCAGTCACTCAATACACATCCTCTTGACTACTGGTTTGCTTTGGGATTTTACACTGGAATTTGCTGTAAGTTTGGATATCTAAACCCAAAGTGTTCTCCACAAAGCATTTGGGATCCATATCTCTAACCAATCAGATTGAAGAATCATTAGAAAGCAATATGGAGTCTGAGCTAGAATGTTATTTGGAATATTTGCCAAACCAGGTTCAGTAAAACAGATAAAGAGAAGGGATGAAAGATGCTGATCTTTAACAACTAGTGGGAGTTAAATCACTTGAGATGGTAGTTAAAAGTCAGCCATGTAGTATAGAATGGCACATGGACCAAACTGGACAGCAAGGTAACACAGTGGTTAGCACTGTTGCTTCACAGCTCCAGGGACCTGGGTTCGATTCCTGGCTTTGTCACTGTGTGTGTGGAGTTTGCACATTCTCCTCGTGTCTGCGTGGCTTTCCTCTAGGTGCTCTAGTTTGCTCCCACAGTCTGAAAGATATGTGGGTTAGGTTGATTGGCCATGCTAAAATTGCCCCTTACTGTCCTGAGATGTGTAGGTTAGAGGGATTAGTGGGTAAGGGTGGAGGGATATGGGGGTGGGATCTGGGTGGGATTGTGGTCGGTGCAGGCTCGATGGGCCAAAGGGCCTCTTTCTGTACTGTAGGGATTCTAATGGCTTGTTTCTTTCCCTGAAGGACATTAGTGAACCAGTTGGGTTTTTACAATAAGTATGAATCACATTACTGAGATTAGCGTTGTATTTCCAAGTTGTTTCAATTATCAAATTCTCCATCACCTTGGATAAGATTTGAATGCATGTTCTCATGTTTGGTAGTTCAATTTATGTTGGGTACAATGCCTCTGCATGCTATTTAACAGTAATGTACCTTACTGAGTGTGGCTCCTCTGTACAGTTTACAATAACACACGGGGCACATTGCTTTCCCTGCTCAGTACAGCGCTCCTGTGAAGAACCATGAGACACATTAATAAGATGTGGAGATGCCAGTGTTGGACTGGGGTGGGCACAGTAAGAAGTCTCACAACTCCAGGTTAAAGTCCAACAGGTTTATTTGGTAGCACGAGCTTTCAGAGCACGACCCCCTCGTCAGGTGGGTGGGAATGGGATGAAGGAGAAATGCTACAAAAGCTAGTGATTCCAAATAAGCCTGTTGAGCTTTAACCTGGTGTTGTGAGAGTTCTTACTGTGTCTGTATTAATATATTCAAAGATTTTAGAAATATAAGCCTTTGTATTGACAATTTGTGTGTTTATTAACACTCTAGGCATAACTGATCTGTATATTACATAATGAAACTCTGTGTTAATTTTGATGTATACACATATTGTACATTGGGGTTTGGGGTGCAGGCTGCCCCTTTAAGAGTGTGGGTCAGGTGACTCCTGGACAAGTAGCTCTGCCGAGTGTGGGACCCAGTTGTGTAGCCTGAGATCTGAGTCTGAGATCCAGCTGTGAATCAGTGCACATCTCAGAAAAATCAGTGCACACCTCAAGTTACCAAGTCTACCTCACGATTCTTATGCACCTTTTGTCCAAAGAGGCATAATAGCATTAATGGGTTTGAGCTCTCCTGTTAGATAATTACACATTCTAATATTCCAGCCATAATACTCCTGCTGATGGTCTATCACTGTGTTATTGACTGCAAAGTTCCTGTACATATCAAATACTAACCCTCCTTGTGTGTAACACTTCAATGCATATTATATAACATGGGGCAGCACGGAGACACAGTGGGAAGAACTGCTGTCTCACAGTGCCCGGGACCTGGGTTCAATTCCTTGGGTCACTGTCTGTGTGGAGTTTGCATGTTCTCCCCTTGCCTGCATGGTTTTGCTCCAGGTGCTCCGGTTTCCTCTCAGACTCCAAAGATGTGCAGGTTAGATTGATTATACCTATGTCACCTACATCAGGAGGGATTAGCAGGGTAAATACATGGGGTTACAGGAATAGGGGCTGGGTGGGATTGTGGTCGGTGCAGACTCGATGGGCAGAATGGCCTCCTTTTGCACTGTAGAGAGACTACGAAACAGCATTTATGAGTGGGTATAACATAGAATATAGAACACTACAGCACAAACAGGCGCTTCGGCCCACAAGTTGCACCGATCATATCCCTACCTACCAGGCCTATCTATAACCCTCGATCCCATTAAATCTCATGTACTCATCCAGAAGTCTCTTAAAAGACCCCAGTAAGTTCGCCTCCACCACCACTGACGGCAGTCAATTCCACTCACTCACCACCCTCTGAGTGAAAAACTTACCCCTGACATCTCTGTACCTACTCCCCTTAAACCTGTGTCCTCTTGTAGCAACCATTTCAGCCCTGGGAAATAGCCTCCGAGAATCCACCCTATCTCAACATCTTATAACACAATCTCAAAATTGCTACTGCACAAAAGGAGCCATTCAGCCCATCATGCCTGTGCCGACTCTCCATTTACCCTGGTGATAGTCCCTTGCCTTCTCCCCATAACCTGCACATTCTTCAGATTGCATCCAATTCCAATTTGACCCTCGATTGACCCTGCCTCCACCACACTCTGAGGAAGTACATTCCACTCACTGTGTCAAAGTTTTCTCCGCATATCTCCATTGCTCCTTTCTACAACAATCTTAAATCTGCGCCCTCCAATTTTTAATCCTTCCCCCAGTGGGAACAATGTTTCCTTATCCTTTCTGTCCAGATCCCTCATGAATTTGAACACCTCTGTCAAATTTCCCACAACTTCTCCAAGAAAAGCAATTCCAACTTCTCTGATCTATCTACCGAACTGGACTTCCTCATCCCTGGATGCTAATGAATCTGTACATAGGAATATGGAAGATAGAACAGGAGATACGCCATTCATTATGATCATGGCTATAACACTCCTGTATATTTTAAATAAAACAGTATGCACTGCTAAGCATAAATCTCATTCTATATGTCTTTTCTATTTCAAAATATATAGTTTGTACGTTCTCCTCATGTCTGTGTGGGTTTCATAAGAACATAAGAAATAGGAGCAGGAGTAGGCCATCTAGCCCCTCGAGCCCTGCCCTGCCATTCAATAAGATCGTGACTAATCTATTGTGGTTCAGTACCACTTTCCCGCTTTCTCCTCATAACCCTTAATTCCTTTGTCAGTCAAAAACCTATCCACTCTTGACTTGGACATATTCAGTGGGGAAGCCTCCACCACCTCATCAGACAGAGAATTCCAAAGATTCACCACCATTTGCATGAAGAAACTCCTCCGCAACTCTGATCTGAACCGCGCCCCCCCCCGCTAATCTTGAGGCTGTGCCCTCTAGTCCTGCTATCTTTGTTAA
This sequence comes from Sphyrna mokarran, assembly GCA_024679065.1. Taxonomy (NCBI): domain Eukaryota; kingdom Metazoa; phylum Chordata; class Chondrichthyes; order Carcharhiniformes; family Carcharhinidae; genus Sphyrna; species Sphyrna mokarran. The sequence continues at coordinate 9,878,694 of JAGIQG010000001.1, forward strand.
GTGGGAAGAGTCTCTCAACCTTTACCCTATCCATCCCCTTCATTATCTTATACATCTCTACAAGATCCCCTCTCAGCCTTCCAAACTCCAAAGGGTACAAACCTAGCCTATTCAGTCTTTCCTCATAATCCAACGCTCTCATCTCCGCTTTCTGCACCCCCTCCAAGGCCAATATATCCTTCCTCGAATGCGGCGACCAAAACTGCACACAGTACTCCAGCTGCGGCCTCACCAGCACCCTATACAGCTGCAACAGAACCTCCCTATAGTCCAAAAATATGTGGGTTAGGTTGATTGGCCATGCTAAGAAACTGTCCCTTTGTGTCCAGGGATGTGTAGGTTAGAGGGATTGGGTACAATATGTAGGGATATGGGGGTGGGGCCTGGGTGGGATTGTGTTTGGTGCCGATTCAATGGGCCGAAGGGCCTCTTTCTGCACTGTCGGGTTCTGTGATCTATGATCTATGAAATGTGTTTTTAATGTATATTAGTTAGGCTGCACTTGGAATATAGTGTTCAATTCTGGTCGCTACAATACCAGAAGGATGTGGATGCTTTGGATAGAGTGCAGAAAAAATTTACCAGGGTGTTGCCTGGTATGGAGGACATTAGGTATGAAGAGAGGTTAGAGAAACTTGGTTTGTTCTCACTGGAACGGCGGAGGTTGAGGGGCGAACTGATAGAAGTCTACAAGATTATGAAGGGCATGGACAGAGTGGATAGTCAGGAGTCTTTTCTCATGGTGGAAGAGTCAATTTAGTAGGGGGCATAAGGTGCGAGGGGCAAGGTTTAAAAGAGACGCACGAGGCAAGTTTTTTTACATAGAGCATGGTGGCTGCTTGAAGGTAGTGGAAGTGGATATAATAGTGAGTTTTAAGGGACATCTTGACAAATGCATGAATAGGATGAGAATAGAGGGATATGATCCCGGAAGGGTAGGAGGTGGCTGCAGGACGGAGGGCCGAAGGGCCTGTTCCTGTTCTGTAACCTTCTCTGTTCTTTGCTTTAATAACAGATTTGCTGATCTAGGATTTGCAAACACAACATTTTCCATTATTTGCTTGGACGCAAGTTAAAAATGCAAGAATTGTAAAGTTAAAATGCCAATAATGCTAAGCAAAGCACCCAAGTAAAATGAAATTTAAAAAAAACAAAAAAAACTCAGCAAAGCATTAATAAAAAGTAAGGAAAATGGATTCCTCTGTTAAATAAACAGAGAGGGAAAAAAAAGACCTTTGGTAAACATGACAAATGGTTGATGACAGTTTGAAACACTTTGGGAGATTTTTGATAAAAAAAAAGTATACAACTTGTTCCATTTAAATATAAAACAGTTTTTGGTCAGAAATCTTATACCTAAATAAACAACTAGCTTGGTTGAGGGTTAATATGTCTGCACGGTTTTTAGTCATAGGGCGACTGTCTGCATTTTTGGACAACGAATTGGTCTTCTCAGATTACTCTGAACTCTGAGGCCAGGTCTCTTTTTTTTAACCTCAGATTAATCTTCCCGAATAGTATTGTGTAATCCGCCATTATCAGAACCTCCAAGATTGTTCAGGATTCCAGTCCTTCACATTGGGAGAGACGCAGTCGGAGAGGGATGTGGGGATATTGGGTGGGTGGGGACTATGGGAAGACAACGAAGGCTGAATGTTAGACACCGCATCAACCGACAGGTACTTACAGCTCTTCCCCAGGAGGTCAAAGGGCATCCCAAAGCAAACAATGATGATTTATGAGGAAATTCAACTTTTGTTTCATCTCCGAAAGGCCAGGCCTGTGAGTAATTACACAAGTGGTGTTCAGTCAGCCAATGAGAAATGGAAACTGGGCCCTTCTGTGGCCTAAACTCAAGCGGCTGACTGTGTTTCCCCAAATGAAGATCTTTGAGCTTGGACAACAAGGCCTCGGGTTTCAGATAAACTACCTCAGTGGATGACGGGTGAAAGTTGATTCTTATTAAACCAGAGACCGAAAGCGCAGCCTCTCAGTTCTTTCCCACATGGATCAGGAATACTCTTTACTTCAATTGCCAGACCCTATAATTCATGAAATGACAACAATACAAGTACACGATAATGGAGCAGGCGTAGGCCATCCAGCCCCTTATGCCTCCTCCAACATTTAATAACATAACATAGAACATAGAACATTACAGCGCAGTACAGGCCCTTCGGCCCTCGATGTTGCACCAACCAATGGAACCAATCTCATGACCCTCTAACCTAACCTTTTCCAATATTATCCATGTGCCTATCCACTGACCATTTGAATGCCCTCAAAGTTGGCGAGTCCACAACTGCTGTAGGTAGCACATTCCACGCCTCTGAGTAAAGAACCCACCTTTAACATCCATTCGATATTTATCATCCCTCAATTTAAAGCTGTGTCCCCTTGTGTTAGCCATCACCGTCCGAGGAAAAAGTCTCTCACTGTCCACCCTATCTAATCTTCTGATCAACTTGTATGCCTCAATTAAGTCACCCTTTAACCTGCTTCTTTCTAACGAAAATAATCTCAAGACCCTCAGCCTTTCTTTATAAGACCTTCCCACCATACCAGGCAACATCCTGGTAAATCTCCCTGTACCCTTTCCAATGCCTCCACATCTTTCTTATAATACAGTGACCGGAACTGTACGCAATACTCCAAGTATTGGGCAAAGTATTGGAGAGAATTATTAGGGATAGGATTTATAGTTATTTAGAGAGAAATGAATTGATTGGGGATAGTCAGCATGGTTTTGTGAAGGGTAGGTCGTGCCTTACTAACCTCATTGAGTTTTTTGAAAAAGTGACCAAAGAGGTGGATGGGGGTAAGGCGGTTGATGTGGTATATATGGACTTTAGTAAGGCGTTTGATAAGGTGGCCCATGGAAGACTTCTGCAGAAAATGCAGATGTATGGGATAGAGGGTGATTTAGCTAATTGGGTTAGGAATTGGCTAGCAGATAGAAGACAGAGGGTGGTGGTTGATGGGAGATATTCATCGTGGAGTTCGGTGACAAGTGGTGTACCTCAGGGTCTGTTTTGGGGCCCCTGCTGTTTGTAATTTTTATAAATGATCTGGATGAGGGTATTGAAGGATGGATTAGTAAATTTGCAGATGACACTAAAGTCGGTGGAGTGGTAGATAGTGAAGAGGGGTGTTATAGTTTGCAGAGAGACTTGGACAAGTTGCAGAGCTGGGCCGAGAGGTGGCAAATGGAGTTTAATGTGGAAAAGTGTGAGGTAATGCACTATGGCAGGAATAATAAATGTGTAGAGTATAGGGCTAATGGTAGGATTCTTAGTAGTCTTGATGAACAGAGGGATCTTGGTGTGTATGTGCATAGATCCCTGAAAGTAGGCAGTCAAGTCGAGAAGGTTGTTAAGAAGGCATATGGAGTCTTAGCTTTTATTGGTAGGGGGATTGAATTTCGGAGCCGCAACGTCATGTTGCAACTGTACAAAACTCTAGTGCGGCCGCACTTGGAGTATTGTGTGCAGTTCTGGTCCCCGCATTATAAGAAAGATGTGGAGGCATTGGAGAGGGTACAGAGGAGGTTTACCAGGATGTTGCCTGGTATGGAGGGCAGGTCTTATGAAGAGAGGCTGAGGGATTTGAGGTTGTTTTCGTTAGAAAGGAGGAGGCTAAGAGGGGACCTGATCGAAACATATAAGATGATTAGAGGTTTAGATAGGGTGGACAGTGATAGCCTTTTTCCTAGGATGGAAAAAGCTAGCACGAGGGGACACAGCTTTAAATTAAGGGGTGATAGTTATAGGACGGATATCAGAGGTAGGTTCTTTACCCAAAGGGTGGTTCGGGAGTGGAATGCCCTGCCTGCAGCAGTTGTAGATGCGCCAAGTTTGGTGGCGTTTAAGAGGTTAGTTAATAAGTATATGGAAGAGAAGGGAATGGTTTAGTTTGGAGGGGCATTGCTTTTTATATTGGTCGGCGCAACATCGAAGGCCAAAGGGCCTGTTCTGTGCTGTAATGTTCTATGTTCTATGTTCTAAGTGCGGCCGCACCAGGGTTTTGTACATCTGCAACATAACCTCACTGCTCCGAAAATCAGTCTCTCTACAGCTAACACACCGTACGCCTTCTTAACAACCTTCTCAACTTGGATGCCAACTTTCAGGGATTACTGTTGATCTGATTGTAGCTTCAAGTCCACATTCCTCCTGATAACTTTTCACTTCCGCTCGTTTATCAAGAATCTATCCACTCCTGCCGTAAAAATATTCAAAGACCATACTTTTCAGGAATAGAGTTCCAAAGACTCATAACCACTTGAGAGAAAACATTTCACCTCATCTCCATTTTAAGTGATGATTCCTTAGTTTTAAACCGTGACCCCTAGTTCGAGATTCTCCACAAGAGGAAACACGCTCCCCACATCCACCCTGTCAAGACCCCCTCAGGATCTTATATGCTTGAATTAAGGCATCTCTTATTCTTTTAAATTCCAATAGATCTAAACCTATCCTATATTCCAAATTAAACCTGCTTCCAATGCATTTACACCTTTATTTAAGTAAGGTGACCAATACAGCACACGGTACTCCCACCAGGCAAGGTGGCAAAGCTGTTAGTGCTGCTGCCTCACAGCACCGGGGACCCAGATTCGATTCCAGCCTCTAGTCACTAACGGCTTGCATGTTCTCCCCATGTCTGCATAGGTTTCCTTCAAGCGCTCCAGTTTCTTCCCATATGACAAAGATATGCAGGTTAGGTTGATTGGCCATGATAAACTTGACCCTTAGTATGAGAGGGACCAGGAGGATAAGTATGTGGGGTTATGGGGATAGAGTCTAGGTGGGATTGTTGTCGGTGCAGACTCATTGGGCCAAATGGCCTCCTTCTGCACTGTAGATTCTATAAGTGTAATCTCACCATTTCCCTATAAAACTGAAGCACAATCTCCTTACTTTTGGATTCAGTTGCCCTTGTAATAAAAGACAACATTATCTGTTATCCATTAGCTTTCCTAATTATGTTTTGTACCTGTGTGCTAGCCGTTGCATTTCGTGTACTCTGACACCCAGATCCCTCTGTGCTCCAGACCTCTGCAACCTTGCAATAATACAGATTCAAGCACCTTATATACCATGGGCTGTAAACCAGTGAGACGAGAATTTATAGAAGGTAGATGGAAGATTTACAAGGCTGGAGAAAAATTTGAGAGTAAAGGAAAATTAATTTTCCTGTAACCCTCAGACCTCCTCCCCTCAAAGCAGAGGACTGTATCTGAGGTGCAGCCGAAATCCGACCACCTCACCTGGCCTCAGAATCGGGGCAAGTGAGAATTACAGAACGGAAATCTCCGTTAACATAAGAACATAAGAAATAGGAGCAGGAGTAGGCCATCCAGCCCCTCGAGCCTGCCCCACCATTCAATAAGATCATGGCTGATCTGTAGTGATTCAGTTCCACTTTCCCACTTTCTCCCCGTAACCCTTAATTCCCTTGTCAATTAAAAACCTATCCACTCTTGACTTAAATATATTCAGTGAGGAAGCCTCCACCACTTCAACAGGCAGAGAATTCCAAAGATTCACCACCCTTTGTGTGAAGAAATTCCTCCTTAACTCTGATCTGAACTGCCCCCCACAATCTTGAGGCTGTGCTTTCAAGTCCTGCTATCTTTGCTAAGCGGGAAGAGTCTCTCAACCTCGACCCTATCCATCCCCTTCATTATCTTATACATCTCTATAAGATCCCCTCTCAGCCTTCTAAACTCCAAAGAGTACAAACCCAGCCTATTCAGTCTCTCCTCATAATCCAACGCCCTCATCTCCGGTATCAGCCTAGTAAACCTTCTCTGCACCCCCTCCAAGGCCAATATATCCTTCCTCGAATGCGGCGACCAAAACTGCACACACTACTCCAGCTGCAGCCTCACCAGCACCCTATACAGCTGCAAAAGTACCTCCCTACTTTTATATTCTATCCCCCTAGCTATAAAGGCCAACATTGCGCTCGCCTTCTTAATCACCTGCTGCACCTGCAGATTGTGTTTTTGCGATTCATGCACAAGGATCCCCAGGTCCCTCTGCATCATCGCAGGCTGCAGTTTTTCGCCATTTAAATAGTAATCCTTCCTACCGTTGTTCCTACCAAAGTGGATAACCTCACACTTGCTAACATTATACTCCATCTGCCAGGTCCTCGCCACTCACTCAACCTATCAGATCCCTCTGCAGGCTTTCCACACTGTCCACTCAATTCCCTTTTCCACTCAACTTCATGTCATCAGCAAATTTCATCAGCCTGCACTCAGCCCCTTCCTCCAGATCATCTATGTAAATGATAAATAGTTGAGACCCCAGCACCGATCCCTGGGGCACTCCAATCTTCCGGCACTTTCCCGGAGTCCAGCGAATTCTGAAAGATAATTACTAGGGCATCCACTATCACGTCTGCCATTTCCTTGAGAACCCTGGGATGCATTCCATCCAGTCCTGGGGACTTATCTACTTTCAGCCCCATTAGCCTATCAAGCACCACCTCTCTAGTGACTGTAATATCATCAAGGACCTTATCTCCTACCACCCTTCTATCCTTAATTTTGGGCAAGCTATTTATGTCCTCCTCCGTAAAGACCGACACAAAAAACTTATTCAAGGTCTCCGCAATATCCTTATCATCCACCACTAAATCCCCCCTTCTCATCCTCCAAAGGTCCAACATTAACTCTGGTCATCCTCCTATTCTTTATATATTTATAAAATCTCGGGTGGGATTTGGCGATCTTGCCTGTAGACTCTGAAATAAAACAATAAACACTGAAACATAAAAAATAGGAGCTGAAGGAGGCCATTCAGTCCTTCAAGCCAACTATTCTGTCCCATTCCCCAGCACATAGCTCACAGCCTTGGCATCACAGGTATCCATCTAAATGTTATGTACTAAATGTTATGAGGGCAGTGAATTCCAGACTCCCACTATCCTTTTGGTAAAAGAAATTCCTCACATCCTTTAAACATGCACTCCCTCCACTTCTGATGCACAGTGGTACACAGCGTGTATCATTTACAAGATGCATTGCACAATTGCAAGGCTTTAAAATAATTTCTTTGGACAATTTTATTCATTATTTAAAGATATATTGCCCAAGGTAAAAAAGCATCAAAGTCAGATTGCAAATAGTCTGTGCTTTTTATTTGTTCTTGAGATATTGGGTTCATCAACAATTTATTGTCCATCCCTGTTGTTCTTGAGAAGATGGTAGTGAGCTGCCTTCTTGCACCAAATTCCTCCAACAGCATATTCTAAACCCATGACTTATGTTACCTTGAAGGACAAGGGAAGCAGACACATGGGAACTTCACCACCTGAAAGTTCACTTCCAAGTCACTCACCATCCTGACTGGGAAATATTTCGCCATTCCTTTACTGTCGCTGGGTCAAAATTCTGGAACTTCTTCCCTAACAGCACTGTGGAAATACCTACATCAGAGGGATTACAGTGATTCAAGAAGGCAACTGACCACCACTTTCTCAAGAATAACCAGGGATGGGCAATAAGTTGTTGATGAATCCAACATCTCAGGATCAAATAAAAAGCACAGACTATTTGCAATCTACTTTGATGCATTTTTACCTTGTGCAATATATCTTTAAATAATGAATAAAATTGTCCAAAGAAATTATTTTAAAGGCTGGCTTTAATATTCGTCATCAATTCTTGGAACTACAGGTCAATTTGTAAGAACTAATAATGCAGAGGACGATGTATTGCAGGGAAGTAATGGCTTAGTAGTATTGTCACTTTACTAGTAATCCAGAGATGCACAATAACGCTCCGGGGACCCAAATTCAAATCCCACCACGACAGATGGTGAAATTTGAATTCAATTAATATCTGGAATTAAAAGGTGGATGATGATCATGAAATCATTGTCCATTGTCATAAAAAACCATCAGTTCACTAATATTCTTTAGTGAAGGAAATCTGCTAGCTTTACCGGGTCTGGCCTGCGTGTGATCCCTACCTACCAGCCCTATCTATAACCTTAAATCCCAATAAATCCCACACCTGTAACTGTATGGCCAAATTCCCCTCAAACTCGATTTTTAGGTTTGCTGACAATACCACTGTCGTGGGTCAAATCTCAAACAATGATGAGAATCTGGTGAAGTACTGTAATGCCAATAATTGCTCCCTCATTGTCGACAAAACAAAGAAGATAGTTATCAACTTCAGGAAGCATAGTAGAGAACATGCCCCTGCCTACATCAATGGGGATGAAGTAGAAATGGTTAAGAGCTTCAAATTTTTAGGTGTCCAGATCACCAGCAATCTGTCCCGGCCCCCTCAATGACAACACTATAGTTAAGAAAGTCTACCAACACCTCTATTTTCTCAGAAGACTGAGGAAATTTGGCATGTCAACTATGACTCTCACCAACTTTTACAGATGCACCATAGAAAGCATTCTTTATGGTTGTATCACAGCTTGGGATGGCTCCTGCTCTGTCGAAGACCACAAGAAACTACAGAAGGTCATGAATGTAGTCCAATCCATCATACAAACCAGCCTCCCATCCATTGACTCTGTCTACACTTCCCACTGCCTCAGAAAGACAGCCAGCGTAATTCTCTCTTCCACCATCTTCCGTCGGGGAAAAGATACAAAAGTCTGAGGTCACATAGCAACCGACTCAAGAACAGCTTCTTCCCTGCTGCCAACAGAGTTTTGAATGAACCTACCTTGCACTGAATTTTTCCTTTTCTACACCCAGCCATCCTCACCCTTCCTTCTCTATGTACGGTATGCTTTCCCTGTATAGCATGCAAGAAACCATACTTTCCATTGTATGCTAATATATGTTAATAATAAATTAAATCAAATCAAATTAAGTCATTACTTTTCCACCTTCTTCATTTGGAGAAAGATACAGAAGTGTGAGGTCGCGTACCAACCGACTGAAGAACAGCTTCTTCCCTGCTGCTGTCAGACTTTTGAATGGACCTACCTCGCATTAAGCTGATCTTTCTCTACACCCTAGCTATGAGTACATTCTGTACTCCCTGCTTTCTGTCTTTATGAACAGTATGTTTTGTCTGTATAACGCACAAGAAACAATACTTTTCACTGTATACATGTGACAATAATAAATCAAATCATACCAAATCAAATAAATAAATCCAAAAAACTGGTTCAAGAAGGCAATTTAAGGAGTTAGGAATGGACATAAAATCTGGCCCAGGTAGCGAAGCCCGCATTGTTTTGAAAGAATAAAATAAAAAATAATGATGAACATTGCTTTTTTAGGGATGGGTAATAAATGCTGGCCCAGCGAGTGATGACCACAATCAGTAAGGATAGACAACAACTTCACTTCTACGATCAGAACTCTGTGCTTTCAACTTTATAAGCTGGGATTGAAAACCTTTACACTCTCTACTGGCTCGATAGCCCCCAGAGCCTGTGTGGAGTTTGCACATTCTCCTCATGTCTGCATGAGTTTCCTTCAAGTGCTCCGGTTTTCTCCCACAGTGCACAGATGTGCAGGTTAGGTTGATTGGCCATGCTAAATTACCCCTTAGTGTCCCAGGATGTGTAGGTTAGAGGGATTAGTGAGTAAATATGTAGGGACATGGGGATAGGGCCTGGGAGGGATTGTAGTTGGTGCAGATTTGATGGGCTGAATGGCCTCTTTCTGCACTGTAGAGTTTCTATAGTAATTTCTATGGTAGTAGCAGGCCAGTAATCTCAATAGTTTGGGTAGTGTGTTGGCCAGAGTACCGAAAGCAGCAATCTCAGAGTCCCACACACTCACAATCCAGCAGAATGCGAATTCATATCCCACCCTGAACAGGTGACATGGTGACACAATGGTTAACACTGTTGCCTCACAGCGCCGGGGACACGGGTTCGATTTTCGGCTTGGGTCCACATCTGTGTGCGGTTTGCACATTCTGTCCGTGCCTGCGTGGGTTTCCCCTGAATGCTCTGGTTTCCTCCCACAGCCTGGAAGATGTGCTGGTTAGGTGCATTGGCCATGTTAAATTCTCCCTCAGCGTGGTAACTAGGGGATTTTCACAGTAACTTCATAGCAGTGTTAATATAAGCCTACTTGTGACTAATAAATAAGCTTTAATTTTACTTCTTAGCATGGCAGCCTGAGATTTGAACTCAGTGTAGAATAAAAAACCTTTTCCGATCTCGACTCTTCCTGCTGCCAGTGTGAATGGAGAACATGCCGCTCAGCCAAAACTCCACCCACTGCAGTGGGGCTGGAGAATCCCAGCCGCGGGCACAGTAAACATCAGCATGAAGTCTGTCAAATAAAAATCCAAGTGGCTCACTGACATCCCGTTTGGGGAACTAATCTGCCACGCTGACCTGATGTTAATAGTCCAGAGTTAAGATTCCCAGGGGAGGCTACAAACAAGGTAATTTAATATTCTCTAAGTTATTAAAGATTTAAGTGGTGATTTGTTGAAATTTTTAGAAATTGATCGCGAGAAGCTAGGGGGAGACGGGATGGGGGGGCAAGGGGAACATAAGTTTAAAACCAGAGCCAAACATTTCGAAGGATATTAGGGTGAGGGGGGTAAGGTATAATTTGGATGCGAGAGGACGTTTTTTCACACAGAGGGTGGTGGGGGTATGGAATGCGCTGCCAAGTAAAGTGGTGAAGGCAGGCACTCTGGAGTTATTTAAGAGATATTTAGATGGGCACATGAACAGAATGGGAATGGAGGGGTATAGAAAACTGATTTAAAATAGGGATCCTGAGCCTTGGGAGTCCCTGGGAAGTGTGTAAATAGATGATGATATTGATGTACTTGTTTTTATCCTACAGTTGCTTTGGTCCACCTTGTTGTCTAACAAGGGGCATTCACGCGATGGGTCGGGAGAGGGCTGCTCTTGGATTTTTTTCGAGAGTATCCTACTGTTTCACGTCGTTAGTGTACGCTTGACCTGGACCATTTGATGGGCAACACGACAGCTCAGTGACTATCGCTGTGCTGTGCAGATACATGGATTTAGGCCTGTGTCTGTGGGAGTTTGTGCATTCTCCCCATGTTTGCGTGGGTTTTCTCCAGGTGCTCCGGTTTCCTCCCATATCCCAAAGATGTGCTTTTAGGCTAATTGGCAAAACAAATTCTCCCTAAATTGTCTCAAATTTGGTTTTTAATCCATAGATCTATAAACATAGACAGGGATCATGGGTAGAGGTGGGAACATCGGAGTGGTGGCGTGGGCTCGTTGGGCCGAAGGGCCTGTTTCCCGTGCTGTTTTGTTCTTTGTTCTTTGAAACTTGGGAAACACATCTGCAGGTAAAGGTCGCTGCAGTGGAGGTGTGAAGCTCTCTGCTATACGCCATATATGCTATCTGAATTAACAGTTCCAAACCTGAGATCGATAGATTTTTGCTGGATGAGGATATGAAAAGGACATGATTTAGTTATTAGCATCGCAAATAGGCTTACATTAACACGGCAATGAAGTTACTGTGAAAATCCTCTAGTCACCACACTCCGCACCTGTTCGGGTACACTGAGGGAGAATTTAGCACAGCCAATATACCTAACTGGCACAGCTTTCAGAAGGAAACTGGAAACCCAGAAAGGTTGTTTCGGTACTGTTATACACGTATCGGTACTGTTCATTCGGTACTGTTATACACGTACCGAATAACAGTAGTTATAGCTGGGGAAAAGGTAATTATGAGGCTATTAGGAGAGATTTAGGATGCATAGGGTGGAGCAGGAAATTGCAGGGGCTGAGGACATCTGAAATGTGGAGCATATTTAAGGAACAGCTTCTGCATATCCTTAATGAATATGTACCTGCCAGGCAGGGAGGAAGTGGTCGAGTGAGGGAACCATGGTGTACTAGGGAAGTTGAATCTCTGGTGAAGAGGAAGAAGGAGGCTTATATAATGATGAGATGTGAAGGCTCAGTTAGGGCAATGGAGAGCTTTAAATCAGCCAGGAAGGAGCTAAAGAGGGAGTTGAGAAGAGCTAGAAGAGGACACGAGAAGACTTTGGCGGATAGGATTAAGGAGAATCCTAAAGCTTTTTACAGGTATATAAATAATAAAAGATTGGTTAGGGCAAGATTAGGGCCAGTCAGAGATAGCAGTGGAAGTTGTGCGTGGAGCCTGAGGAGATAGGAGAGACACTGAATGAGTATTTTTCGTCAGTTTGGGAGAAAGACAGTGTTGTCGGGGAGAATACTGCGATACTAGGTTGTAGACTGGGTAGGATTGAGGTTCATAAGGAGGAGGTGTTAGCAAATCTTGAGGGTATGAAAATTGATAAGTCCCCTGGGCCAGATGGGATTTACCCCAGGATTCTCTGGGAGGCTAGAGAGGAGATTGCAGAGCCTTTGGCTTTGATCTTCATGTCGTCGTTAGCTACAGGTATAGTGCCGGAAGACTGGAGGATGGCAAATGTTGTCCCTTTGTTCAAAAAGGGAAGTAGGGACCATCCTGGAAATTATAGACCGGTGAGCCTGACTTCTGTTGTGGGCAAGGTCTTGGAAAGAATTATAAGGGATAGGATTTATAAGCATCTAGAGAGGAATAAATTGATTAGGGATAGTCAGCACGGTTTTGTGAAGGGTAGGTCGTGCCTCACAAACCTTATTGAGTTTTTTGAGGAGGTGACCAAAGAGGTAGATAAGGGTAAGGCAGTTGATGTAGTGTATATGGATTTTAGCAAAGCGTTTGATAAGGTTCCCCATGGTAAGCTACTGCAGAAAGTGCAGATGCATGGGATTGAAGGTGATTTAGCAGTTTGGATTAGGAATTGGCTAGCTGATAGAAGACAGAGGGTGGTGGTTGATGGGAAATATTCAACCTGGAGTGCAGTTACAAGTGGCGTACCTCAAGGATCTGTTTTAGGGCCACTGCTGTTTGTCATTTTTATAGATGAGGATGTAGAGGCTTGGATTAGTAAATTTGCTGACGATACCAAAGTGGGGGGAGTTGTAGACAGTGAGGATGGATGTTACAGTTTGCAGAGGGACATAGGTAGGTTGCAGAGCTGGGCCGTGAGGTGGCAAATGGAATTCAATACGGATAAGTGTGAGGTGATTCACTTTGATAGGAATAACAGGCATATGAAATATAGGGCTAATGGAAGGACCCTTAATAGTGTTGTCGAGCAGAGGGATCTTGGGGTACAAGTACATAGCTCTTTGAAAGTTGGCACCCAGGTTGATAAAGTTGTTAAGAAGGCGTACGGTGTGTTAGCTTTTATTGGTAGAGGGATTGAATTTAGGAGCCGTGAGGTTATGTTACAACTGTACAAAACTCTGGTGCGGCGGCACTTGGAGTATTGCGTACAGTTCTGGTCGCCGCATTATAAGAAAGATGTGGAAGCATTGGAAAGGGTGCAGAGGAGGTTTACCAGGATGTTGCCTGGTATGGTGGGAAGGCCTTATAAGGAAAGGCTGAGGGACCTAAGGTTATTTTCATTAGAGAGAAGAAGGTTACGCAGTGACCTAATTGAGGCTTATAAGATGATCAAGGGATTGGATAGGGTGGATAGTGAGAGCCTTTTTCCTCGGATGGTGATGACCAACACGAGGGGACATAACTTTAAATTAAGAGGTTGTAGTTATAGGACGGATGTCAGAGGCAGGTTCTTCACACAGAGGGTGGTGAGGGCATGGAATGCCCTGCCTGCAGCAGTTGTGGACTCGCCTACTTTGGGGGCATTCAAACGTTCGGTGGATAGGCATATGGATGATATTGGAATAGTTTAGGTTAGAGGGTCCACTGGCCGGCACAACATCGAGGGCCGAAGGGCCTGTACTGCGCTGTAATGTTCTATGTTCTATGTTGGGGGAGAATGCGAATAATCTGCACAGGCAGTGACGCAAGCTTGAAATCAAATCCAGATCCCCCACACTGTTAGGCAGCAGTGCTGACCACTGTGCTGCCTCAAGCTTTAAGGGGCTGAATGGCCTTGTTCTGTTTGCACATTGCTCGACCATTTATTTCACAACTGTTTGTGGGCATTGTTCAGAATGACTGTTCGTACAACAAGAGTGCTTCTGCTTAATTACGCATGAAGTGTTTTTGATTATTTCATATGTGACTGGGTGCCATCATGTGGAGTTTACATTGCTGTACAACGCAAACTCAAATCCAACCTGAGGAATCTCCAGTTTTGAATACATTTCACACATAAATCTGCTAGATATTTATTCATTCAATGGACGAGGCTGTCACTGGCTGGGTCAGCATTTATTGTTCATCCCTCATAGCCTGTGAGTCATTTGCTGAGCCGTTTAAGATTTAACCAGATTTCTGTGGGTCTGGAGACACATGTAGACAAGACAAGTGACAACACAAAAGCAGATTTATACTGAATTCAAATTTCACCATCTGCTGTGGTGGGATTTGAACCCAGCTCCTGAGAACATTACCCTGGATATCTGGATTAATAGCCTGGCCACTACACCACCAGCTCCTCCGAAGGCACTGCAAAACTGTAGGACTACCATTGACCCCTCCCCCCAACAACAGCACCCCCCTCACCCCTCCCCTCCATCCTCCCTATATCTCTTTAGGGAGGGGAATATGGCGTCTTTACTTGGTCTCGGCCTATTTTTGATGCCAATCCTGGAAAAACGTGGCTGGAAACATATAATTCCTACAGTAAAGAAAGAGGCCATTTGGCCCATTGAGTTTGCACCATCGCTCTGAAAGAGAGACCCCACCCAGACCCTCCACTCCATTTATACATTTGCCATGGCTAATCCACCCAACTTACACATCATTGGATGCACAGGGTAGGGTTTTCCAGCCACGCTTGCTCCAAGACTGGAAAATCCTGCCCAAGGACAATGGACATTTGCGGGCGGGACGATAAAATTCTGGCCACTGTTCTTCTCATTTACCCTCATCACCTTAAACAAATCCTACTAATCTTCTGTTTGTTAAAGTTTATTTATTAGTGTCACAAGTCGGCTTACATTAACAGTGCAATGAAGTTACTGTGGAAATCCCCTAGTCGCCACACTCCGGTGCCTGTTCGGTGACAATGAGGGAGAATTTAGCTCAGCCAATGCACCCGGACTGTGCGAGGAAATAGGAGCATCTGGAAGAAGTCCATGCAGACACAGGGAGAACGTGCAGACTCCACACGGACAGTGACGCAGGAACTGAACCCTGGCACTGTGAGGCAGCAATTCTAAACCATTGTGCCACCATGCCACCCATTTATCTAACTTAAATGCATCTATTCTAATCAACTTAACCACTCTATGTGGTAGCGAGTTACACACTGAATAAAGGAGATTCTTCTGAATTTCCTATTGGATTTACTCGTGAGTCTTACATTTGTGGGCATTCATTTGGATTCCTTCCTTGCTATCTCCTTGGTTTCCCAGGAAACAATAACTCTCCTCACTAAACCTACAAATTCTGATAGGGCACTCACTTTGTGTCAGAGCTCAACTGGGTCTTTTTCAGATCCTTCCCTATGAGGCAGCAGGAGATATGGAACGCCTAATGACAGAACTTTGCACCCTGCATTTGCAGTGATTAGCATTGCTGCCCCAAACCCCGGCCTGGGAGTAATCACATTCTCCCCGTGTCTGAGTGGGACTTGTCTGCTCCAGTTTCTTCCCACAGTCCAAAGATGTGCAGGTTACGTGAATTGGCCATGCTAAATTAACCCTGAGGATGGGACTTCCCTGATCCGCTGCAACGGGAATCGTAACTATTTAAGCGGGTACAGAGCATATAAAGTTCCATTTACCTCAGGCAGAATTCTCCGTTCTTGAAGAAAGTGGGGCTGGAAAATCCCTATGTGTCCAATAATGTGTAGGTTAGGTGGATGAATCATGGTAAATCCATAGGGACGGAGTGGAGCGGAGGGCCTAGGAGGGAATGCTCTTTCAGAGAGATAATGCAGATTCTGTACAGATGGTGACCCAAACCGGGAATCGAACCCAGGTCATTGGCACTATGAGCAGAGGTGCTAAACATTGTGCCACAGTGCCATCCATCGTACTGCTATGCCACCCATTTTGGGGTATTGAAGGAGATACAGAAAGGATATAGAAAGAAGGTAAGTGTGAGGTGTTGCATTTTGGAAAGTTAAATCAGGGTAGGACTTTCACAGTGAATGGTAGGATCTTAGGGAGTATCATGGAACAGAGGGACCCCGGAATTCAATGCATGGTTCTCTAAAGGTGGAGTCACAGGTCGATGGGGCAGTGAAGAAGGCTTTTGGCATGCTGCCTTCATCAGTCAGGGCATTGAGTATAAAGAACAAAGAACAACACAGCACAGGAAACAGACCCTTCGGCCCAATAAGCCCGTGCCGCCATTTTAACATTCAGTGAGCGCCTCATTCCGATCCCTCTTGTACCCATCACTTTTGCCTACACCTCCTGGACTCCACAATATAAGGTGTGCAATAGAAGTTGGGAAATTATGTTGTTGTTGTACAAGATACTGGTGAAGCCCCATCTGGAATATTGTGTTCAGTTTTGGTTTTCTTGCTGTAGGAATAATAATTAATAAGCTGGAGAGAGCACAGAAGAGATTTACAAAGAGGTTGCCAGAAATCACGGAGTTATAGGGAGAGATTGGACAGGGTAGGACTCTTTTCTTTGGAGCAGAGGAGAATGAGGGGTGATCTTATAGAGGTATATAACATCAAGAGAGACGTGGATAGGGTAAATTTACTCAGTCTTTTGCCCAGAGTTGAGGAATCGAGAACTAGAGAGCATAGGTTTAAGTTAAGAGGAGAAAGAATTGATGGGAACCTGAGGAGCAAATTTTTTACTCAGAGGGTGGGACGTATGTAGAATGAGCTGCTAGAGGAAGTAGGTGAGACATTGACAACATTTAAAAGACACATGAAGAGATACATTAGAAGGATATGCAGGCAAGTGGGGTTCACTTAGATGGTCAGCATGGACCAGTTTGGGCCGAAGGGCCTATCTCTGTGCCATACGTTCTGTGAGTCTACGAAAGGTGCATTGATGTGAGTTGAATGCAGATTCGCTGTGATCTATTTAATGGTGCAACGGCTCACAGGAACTGATTGTTCTTAACAATATGTTGGTAGGATGGGGCTAGGATAAATAATGTGGAAGAGTGGAGGATAAATACCTCTGCCGGTAACTGAGAGGAAAAGCGAATTGAATTACCGTGAATGAAATATTAACCCGCGTCTTGCACTGAAATGGAAAAGAAAAACAAGACCTGTTGTGTTATTAATTTGTTTTAATTTGCCATAAGCAATTTACAATGGAGCTGTACCAGCTGGAAGGAAATGAGGATAGCGGTGTCTCCTGAGCAACTGACTAGGAACCATTTCCAGGTCAGAGGTTAATGAAGGATTATATCTGAGATGTTATAGCTGCCGGGTATTTATCGAGGGAGCCTCAATGATTCCCCCAGTGAGGTGCACAGCAGAGTCAGGGATGGAAGCCGGCAGAAGATTAAACTGATTTCATGGGAGAGGAATAGTGTAGTAATTATTTCTGAGCTGTAGTTCAGTAATATGGCAGGCTCAGGGGAAAGCTCGGTGGCGACGCAGGAATGGTATCGACAGGTTTCCAAGGTCACATGAAAACCAGAAGAATCCTTACCTTTGGAACGAGGCCTTGAGGCCCGAATGAGGCCTTTTCCCTTTCGGAGGTAAGTTGATAACACAGGAAAAGGCCCTTCAGCCCATCGTGTCTGCACTAGTCAAAGACAAATCATTCTGATCTCATTTCACAGCTCATAGCCTTGTATGCCTTGGCATCATAGGTGTATATCTAAATAAATATGGAGATCTCTGCCTCCACCCACCTTTTCAGGCAGTGGGTTCCAGACTCCCACCCTTTTCACTTAAAAAAAAATCCTCACATCTCCTCTAAACCTTCTGCTTCTTGCCTTAAATCTATGCCTCCTTGGTTACTAATCCCTCCTTGTCTGCTCTATCTATGTCCCCTCATAATTTTATTCATCTCAATCATGTTCCCCTCAAGTCTTCTCTGCTCCAAAGAAAACAACCCCAGATAACTAAATATTTTTCCATAGCTAAACATGGTCTCTTTCCAATGTAGATTTATAGAATCACCAATTTTTACAGATGCACTATAGAAAACATCTTTTCCAAATTTATCTCACCTTGTATGGTCCCAGCTCTGACCAAGACCACAAGAAACTACAAAGGGACACAAATGAAGCCCAGTCCATCACGCAAACCAGCCTCCCATCCATTGACTTGGTCTACACTTCTCGCTATCTCAGTAAAACAGCCAGCATAGTCAACGACCCCACGCACTTCAGTGGGAAAAAGTCTGAGGACATGTACCAACTGACTCAAGATATTTTGTAATTACTTCAATAAAGTCCATGAGTTGGATCTTCTGGGATATGAGCCGCAGTGGCACAGTGATTAACTATAAAGTTGTTGTGAATTCCCCTAGTTGTCACACTCCAGCACCTGTTCGGCTCAATGCACCTAACCAGCACATCTTTCAGACAGTGAGAGTAAACCCACGCAGATAT
Source organism: Sphyrna mokarran (assembly GCA_024679065.1). NCBI lineage: Eukaryota > Metazoa > Chordata > Chondrichthyes > Carcharhiniformes > Carcharhinidae > Sphyrna > Sphyrna mokarran. Next base: position 9,897,174 of record JAGIQG010000001.1, read on the forward strand.
GGGGAGAATATGCAAACTCCACGCAGACAATGACCCAAGCCAGGAGTCAAACCCAGGTCACCAGCAGTGTGAGACAGCAGTGCTTAACCAATTGACTCAAATTGACCTTTCTCCACACTCTAGCATGGCTGTAACACTATATTCTTTCCTTCTCCCTTATGTATTCTATGAATGGTATGCTTTATCTGTATAGCATACAAGAAACAATACTTTTCACTGTGTCCCAATAAATGTGATAATAATAAATCAAATCAAACCAACTGAAAAAAAAATTATCCAGCACAGGAGGCCATTTGGCCGATATAAGGGAAAAATTTCTAATAGGTTAGTAAAGATTTTTTTAGACATTTAAACACTGACGAAACTATCAATATTGAGTTAAATGACTTTAAAACAGTTTTATAAACTAAGAAGAAAGCAGTTAAAACATTTGAAGAGCATTAAGTGATTTAAACAAGTGATTATGATTTTAAAGCAAATATGCTGATATTTTGAACATATCAAATGTCTTTTTAAGAATCATTGTTCACTTTGGCTAAAGGCAAATTGCTGCAAAGCATCATGATGAAGGGCATCAGGACGAAGTCATGTCCTAAGGGAATATGGAAACATTGGGAAGAAGCAAGAGATTCTAATGGTAAAAACATTCAGAATACTTAATCAAATTTCATGAATAGGATTTATTCATTATCTAGATAAGGTGGATGCATGTCATGTAGAATCATGTATTAACCTATTGGCAGTGACATATAAGGAACTTATTGGAACATTTACTTTGAACTCTGTGGCTAGTGTCTGAGATTACGAGGCAACAGAGAAAGCTGGATTAACCAAGACAGGAGTTAGCATCTGGATTCTAAGGACTAATGAAATGCCATATGTCAGAAGATAAGAGCAATTGAAGTATATGACAGGTATTGTTGTTGATTTATGTATATTGAAGATAGTTGATTTAAGGCTAATAAAAGGGAGTAATTGATAAGAAAATCTATAATTGATCTGTTTTGAATTATATATCTCGGAATTCGTTGGAGACGTCCAGCTCCTCGAGCTCAGGAATTGCCTTGAATCTTTGATCATTTCTCCTAGGAATCTTTGGTCAAAATAAAGGTTATGTCTTTAAACTGAGACACTGGCTTTGTGAGTCTTGTATTGTCTGGAATTTCTGAAGGTACCCAACCATCTCGAAAACCCCATATCAGACTATCATGACTGTATCAATTCTCTATACTTCCTTTGTAGCCCTGCAATTTGTTTTCTGCTTCAAATGTTTATCAAATTCCTGTTGAAAGTTATGATTGAATCAGCTTCAACTACACACAGACCATTACAATGGGTGATTTAGGGATGGCACAGTGATTAGCACTACTGCCTCGCAATGTCAAGGACCCGCGTTCAATTCTAGCCACAGGTCACTGTTTGGTGAAGTTTGCACATTTTTTCTGTGTCAGCGTGGGTTTCCTTCAGGTGCTCTGGTTTCCTCCCATAGTCCTGAGATGTGCAGGTTAGGTGGACTGGCCATGCTAAACCTTGCATTAATATCCCAAAAAGTGTAAGCTAAGGGGATTAGCCATGGTAAGTATGTGAGGTTATGAGAAAGGCATGCTCTGTTAGAGAGTTGATGCAGAGTCAATGGGCTGAATGGCCACTTCTGCACTGGCAGGTTCACCCTGTGGATTTTTTGATCTTTAATATGCAATTACTGAACTTTTTGCTTTATGCAAGCTTCATCAAAACTAACGACTCATCCTAGTCCCCCTCATGCAGATGCTACAGTTAAAAAAGCCCACCAACACCTTGACTTTCCCAGAAGATTAAGGAAATTTGGCATGTCAGCTATGGCTGTCACCAATTTTTACAGATGCACCATAGAAGGCATTCTTTCTGGTTGTCTCACTGCTTGGTATGGCTCCCATTCTGCCCAAGACCGTAAGGAACTACGAAAAGTCGTGAATGTAGCCCAATCCATCATGCAAACCAGCCTCCTATTTGTTGACTCTGTCTACATTTCCCGCTGCCTTGGCAAAGCAGCCAGTATAATTAAGGACCCCATGCACCCCAGACATTCTCTCTTCCACCTTCTTCCATTGGAAAAAAGATACAAAAGTCTGAGATCATGGACCAACTGACTCAAGAACAGCTTCTTCCCTGTTGCTGTCAGGCTTTTAAATGGACCTACCTTGCATTAAGCTAATTTTTCTCTACACTCTAGCTATGACCATAACACTACATTCTGCACTCTCTCCATTCTTTCTCTATGAATGGTATGTTTTGTCTGTATAGCACGCAAGAAACGATACTTTTCACTCTGTGTTAATACATGTCTCAACAATAAATCAAATCAAATCAAATTAAAATCAAAATCGTTTCTGTTTCCTGACAGGTTCTTTGTGAGATGGCCAATCCCCTCTTCCCAATGGCCCTGAGGTTAAATTACTCCTATCAATCCTTACACCCACTGGTTGAAGCTTAAGTAATCATTCTGACCCTTGTATCTGTCTTGCCTTTTTGAAAGGGCTTTATGTTATTTTTGAAATACTATGCTGAGACTTGTCCCCAGAACTTGTTTGAAAGGATTTTTACAGCTAAGAGGAGTAGGTTGGTCATCCAGAATCTTCAACTAATAATCCAATTGAACAGAAGCTCGACTTCCAACATGGCAAATTGGGAAAGTAAATTTCATTCCAAAACAATTAAGAACATAAGAAATAGGAGCAAGAATAGGCCAAATAGCCCTTCGAGCCTGCCCCCCCATTCAATAAGATCATCACACTAATCTGAAGTAGATCAGTTCCTCTTACCTGTCTGCTCCCCATAACCCTTCAATCCCTTATAGATCAGAAATCTATCTACCCCTGACTTAAACATATTCAACAAGGAAGCCTCCACCACTTCAATGGGCAGAATTCCAGAGATTCACCACCCTTTGAGTGGAGAAGTTCCTCCTCACTCTGCTCTAAACTGTCCCCCACTCCTTATTTTGAGGGTATGCTCTCTAGTTCTATTTTTCTTTCTAAGCGGGAAGAATCTCTCCCTACCTCTACCCTGCTTAGCCTCTTCATTATCTTGTAAGTCTCTGTAAGATCCAGCCTTCTAAACTCCAACGAGTACAGGCCCAATTCTAACAATGAATCTGTGGAATTGTTGTAAACACACAAATGGTGGACTAATGCCTTTCCATGGAGGAAACCTATCATTTATATAGTGGCAGATCATTCAGTAATCCCTTTCCCAGTACTCTGTGTTACTGACTGTATCTCTACTGATGTTAATCCAGCTCCCTCACACTGTCACTCAGTAACCCCTCTCTCCCAGCACCCTGTGTTACTAACTGTATCTGTACTGATGTTAATCCAACTCCCTCACACTGTCACTCAGTAACCCCTCTCTCCCAGCACCCTGTGTTACTAACTGTATCTGTACTGATGTTAATCCAACTCCCTCACACTGTCACTCAGTAACCCCTCTCCCTCAGCACTTTGCGTTACTGACTGTACTTCTACTGATATTAATCCAGCTCCCTCATATTCTTACTCAATAACACCTCTCCCCCAGCACCCTGTGTTACTGACCGTATCTTGACTGATGTTCATCCAGCTCCCTCACACTGTCACTCAGTAACCCCTCTCCCCCAGCACCTTGTGTTACTGATTGTATCTCGACTGATGTTAATCCTGCTCCCTCTCACTCAATAACAAAGAATCTTCTTTGTTGAAGATTCACCATTTATGTTAACTTACACTCAGTAACGCCTCTCAGCTCCATCCTGGATTGGAATTGATAATAATCCAGCTATCTGGTGCCAGCCAGTGTCTCTGCTCCCACCCATCCCAGTTTCCGCTCTTCCTGTTTCCTTCCGTGTGGATCTTCTCCCAGTAGACTGACTGACTGTGCAGGTCTCACAGCCATGTCCTCTCATAGAACATAGAACATTACAGCACAATACAGGCCCTTTGGCCCTTGATGTTGTGCAAAGCTATGTCCAAACCCAAGATCAAGCTATCCCACTCCCTATCATTCTGGAGTGCTCCATGTGCCTATCCAATAACCACTTGGAAGTTCCTCAAGTGTCCGACTCCACTATCACAGCAGGCAGCGCATTCCACACCCCAACCACTCTCTGAGTAAAGAATCTACCTTGGACATCCCTGCTATATCTCAGATCTGAACCTCAGATCCACGTACACACATTTATTAACAGGTGTCCCTCTGAAGAGAGCAGAAGTTGGAGCTTGTAAAGTTTATTTATTAGTCACAAGTAAGCCTACATTAACACTGCAATGAAGTTACTGTGAAATTTCCCGAGTCGCCATACTCCGGTGCCTGTTAGGACAATGTATCTAACCAGCGTGTCTTTCAGACTGTGTGAAGAAGCTGAAGGAAACCCACGCCGACAAAGGCAGAATATGCAAACTCAAAAAGACAGTGACCCCAGCCAGGAATCGAGCACAGGTCTCTGGCAGTGTGAGCTAAGCACTGTGCCACTGCGCAACCAAGTACCTGTGTACTTGGACTTAACCTTCAGAGACTGAGACCCAGTATAGATCACAGTGCTTCCCCCCCTTCCCTCCATACCCCCTCCCCACATCTCCCCACATCATAACCCCACACAGGATGAACTCTGGGTGAAACCTATGACCTCGCAGGTCTGCCAAACACCAGCTGCACTTTCATCCTGTGACCCATTGGGTGAGTTGCATTTTGATGTTGTCTAGCAGAACTGGCTGCCTTGCGGTTAAAGTTCAAGATCAGGTCTAAATGAGTCTCGGTTACCAGGCAACGGTTAACTTTTAAAGCTTTGCTCCCCGCACTGATCACAGGTATCTATTTCAACTGTGACTGAGGCAGTTTCCATGGCAACCGAAGGCCTACTTCTCTGACGCTCTGTTAGGCTGATGAAACTCCTTCCATGTAATCCATTGGGCCCATTAATCATCTTAATGGAGGTCAGTTGACTTTAATCGGCACCGTGTGTTTCTCGTGGCTATCTCAGGAAAACCAAATTGGCACACCGTTGTGCTTTGTTTCAAACCTGGGATCAAAGCTATATATATCTCAGGCATCCAGAATCCCCAGTCTTTTTTAAAAGTTCATTCTATAGAGAGTTTGACAACACTAACAAGATAGCGCTGCGTCAGCCAATGGCGAGCAGACTGTTCCGAGGCAAAGGTTGTAGGTTCAAAGAGTCTCGAGAGATCAAAGCACAATAAAAATCCAGGCTGACGCTCCGCTGTGGTGCTGAGGGAGTGCTGCACTGTTGGAGATGCTGTCTCTTGTATGAGGCACAAAAGGCTCGAGGGCCCACTTGCTCTCTTGTGTGAAAGCATAAACGATCACAATTTGAAGATGAACAGGGCAGTTTTTCCTGGCGTTCTAACCTATATTTACCCTTCAAACGACACCAATGAAGCAATCTGGGGAAGGTGGTGGCAGAGGGGAGAGAGGGGCAGCATGGTGGCAAGTGTTGGTGCAGCGGTGAAGACTGCTGCCCCACAGCGCCAGGGACCCGCAATTAAACCTGGCTTTGGCTGTCTGTCTGTGTAGAGTTTGCACGGTTCCCTCACCCCTCCTCCCCGGTCTGCGTGAGTTTCCTCATAGAATCATAGAACTCAACAGTGCAGAAAGAAGCCCTTCAGCCCATCGAGTCTGCACCGAACACAATCCCACCCAGGCCCTACCCCCATGTCCCTACATATTATACACACCAATCCCTCTAATCTATGCATCCCTGGACACTAAGTGACAATTTCTTAGCATGGCCAATCAACCTAACCCGCACATCTTTGGACTGTGGGAGGAAACCGGAGTGCTTGGAGGAAACCTACACAGATACGAGGAGAATGTGTAAATGTCCACACAGACAGTGACCCCTGCCGGGAATCGAACCCAGGATCCTGGAGCTGTGAAGCAGCGATGCTAACCACTGTGCTACCAAGCCACCCTCCTGGTGCTCTGCTTTCCACCCACAGTGCAATGATATTCAGGTTAGCTGGATTGGTCATGTTAAATTGCCCTTCAGTATCCCATGATGTGTAGGTGAGGAGGGAATTAGCAGGGTAAATGTGTGGGGTTACAGGAATAGGTCTTGGATGAGATACTCTGTCAGAGTCAGTGCAGACTCAATGGGCCAAATGGCCTCCTTCTGCACTGTACTGATTCTATGATTCCATTGAGTGGCTATGTCACAGGGTTGGTAATCCAGAAGCCCAGGCTAATGCTTTGGGGGCACTACTTCAAATCTTACCATGGCCGCAGTGGAATTTAAATTCAATTAATAAAGCCTGGTCACCATGAAATCATGATTGTTCCAATATGTCCTTTAGGAAGGAAATCTGCCATCCTTAGCTGGTCTGACCTACATGTGACTCCAGACCCATAGTGATATAGTTGACTCTGCCCCCGGGTAACTATAGTTGAGCAATGCTAGCCAGACAACGACGTCCATCTCTTCTACTTTCTCAAAAGACTAAGGAAATTTGCGATATCAACTACGTCTCTCGCCAACGTTTACAGATGCACCATAGAAAGAATTCTTTCTGGTTGTATCACAGCTTGGTATGGCTCCTGCTCTGCCCAAGATCGCAAGGAACTACAAAAGGTCGTGAATGTAGCCCAATCCATCACGCAAGCCAACCATTGACTCTGTCTACACTTCCCACTGCCTCGGCCAAAGTAGCCAGCGTAATTAAGGGCCCTACGCACCCCAGACATTCTCTCTTCTATCTTCTTTCATGGGAAAAAAGATACAAAAGTCTGAGGTCACATACCAACCGACTCAAGAACAGTTTCTTCCCCACTGCTGTCGGACCTTTGAATGGACCTACCTCGCATTAAGCTGATCTTTCTCGATGCCCTAGCTTTGACACTACGTTCTGCACTCTCTTGTTTCCTTCTCCATGAACGGTATGTTTTGTCTGTATAAGGTGCAAGAAAGAATACTTTTCACTGTATGCAAATACATTTGGCAATAATAAATCAAATTAAATAAAATCAAATATTTCACGAATGAATAATTACAAACTCACTGATGACCATGGAACCATAAAAATGCCCTTTAGGGAAGGAAATCTGCTGTGCTTACCTGGTCCTGCCTACATGTGAGTCGAGAGACACAGCTTTGTGGTTGGCTTTCAGTTGTCCTCTGACACAGTTTCACAAATCACCCAGTTGTATCCAAAGCACATGGATTGCAGCGCCTTGAGAAAGCAGCTCATCACCAGCTTCTCACTAGGATAAATATAAATAAATATAACATAAATAGATAAATATAACTCATAAATGCTGCCCCAACCAGTGACACCAGAGTCACACAAATGAATAACAAAAAAGAACGAGGAGAATTTTAACTGACCACAATCAACCCTGAGCAAGGGAAAGAAACAAAACTCTCCCGAGCTCCAGTTCCTGGTGACTCTGCTGGGAAGTATGGAGGGATATCTGGGTATGGAGGGATCTGGCTGGGGTGTACTGCCCATCACAGTTAAATAGCAGCACCCACTCAGAGTTCAGGAGCACACACAGATAAGTAGCTGGTTGAACAAAGTGCAGGAGAGCTTCTGGATCTACTTCAGGGAGATGGAGAGATAAGTAGCGAACATTGTGCACCAAATCTTCCTGACGTTTTCTGTGTTGCATTGCTGGTTACCAGCTGTTAACACACTCACCTTAATATCAAAAATATAATCCAGGATGACATTCCCAGTGCAGTACTGATGGAGTGCTGCACTATCAGAGATGATATAATCCAGACTGACACTCGCAGTGCAGTACTGAGGGAGTGCTGCACTGTCAGAGGTGAGATAATCCAGACTGACACTCGCAGTGCAGTACTGAGGGAGTGCTACACTGTCAGAGGTGAGATAATCCAGGCTGACACTCCCAGTGAGATACTGATGGAGTGCTGCACTGTTAGAGGTGATATAATCCAGGCTGACACTCCCGGTGCAATACTGAGGGAGTGTTACACTGTCAGAGGTGAGATAATCCAGGCTGACACTCCCAGTGCAGTATTGAGGGAGTGCTACACTGGTAGAGGTGACACAATCTAGACTGACACTCCCAGTGCGGTACTGAGGGAGTGCTACACTGTTAGTGGTGACATAATCCAGACTGACACTCCCAGTGAGATACTGATGGAGTGCTGCACTGTTAGAGGTGATATAATCCAGGCTGACACTCCCAGTGCAGTATTGAGGGAGTGCTACACTGTTAGTGGTGATATAATCCAGGCTGACACTCCCAGTGCAGTACTGAGGGAGTGCTACACTGTCAGGGGTGATATAACCTCTCAGTGAGATACTGATGGAATGCTGCACTGTCAGAGGTGATATAATCCAGGCTGACACTCCCAGTGAGATACTGAGGGAGTGCTACACTGTCAGAGGTGATATAATCCAGACTGACACTCCCAGTGAGATACTGAGGGAGTGCTACACTGTTAGAGGTGATATAATCCAGGCTGACACTCCCAGTGTGGTACTGAGGGAGTGCTACACTGTCAGGGGTGATATAATCCAGGCTGACGTCCCCAGAGCGGTACTGAGGGAGTGCTGCACTGTCAGAGGTGATATAATCCAGACTGACACTCCCAGTGAGATACTGAGGGAGTGCTACACTGTTAGTGGTGATATAATCCAGACTGATACTCCCAATGCGGTACTGAGGGAGTGCTACACTGTCAGAAGTGATATAACCTCTCACTGAGATACTGATGGAGTGCTGCACTGTTAGAGGTGATATAATCCAGGCTGACACTCCCGGTGCAGTACTGAGGGAGTGCGATACTGTCAGAGGTGATATAATCCAAGCTGACACTCCCTATGAGATACTGAGGGAGTGCTGCCCTGTCAGAAGTGATATAATCTAAGCTGACATTCCCAGTACGGTACTGAGGGAATGCTGCACTCTCAGAGCTGATATAATCCAGACTGACACTACCCGTGAGATACTGAGGGATGCTATGCTATTGGAATGTCTAACAAGCTGTTAAATGATTCATTAAACCTCAGCCCAGCTGCCCCTCAATTGCACGTAACTGCTTTCAGTGCTTTCTTGTAGAAGAGATGGGACCTGGGTTCGATTCCCCGCTTGGGTCACTGTCTACGTGGAGTCTGTATGTTCTCCCCGTGTCTGCGTGGGTTTTCCCCCCGTGCTCTGGTTTCCTCCCACAGTCCGAAAGATATGCTGGTTAAGTATATTGATCATGCTAATTTCTCCCTCAGTGTACCCAAACAGATGCCGGAGAGTGGTGACTGGAGGATTTTCACAGTAACTTTGCTGCAGTGTTAATGTAAGCCTTCTTGCGACACCTAATAAGTAAATAAATTTTTTAAATAGTTTACCAGTAAATCTGGGGCAGGCAGGTGATGAGAAAAACAAAAAAGAGAGCAGGAATTGAGGGAGCTTGTGACTGAGTGCACCGTGCTGTGTGGGAGGGGACGGGGGGTTTGATTAATGCTAATAAAGGGAGCAAGTGGCCTATAATGTATGACTGAGTGATCCATACACTGATATTGGGAACACAGAGCTAATTACAACACAATGGATGCAGGCGCATACGATTGAGTGGGCAGGGAAGTGCGAGAGGGGACAAAGAGCTGATTAAAGGAACAATGCAACAAGCAGTTGATGTAATTAGCCGGATGCCCTGAATTCAGAGGCTGCAGATTACAGTCACTAATAGATTATTAATTCTCTGAGCCATCTCACAGAACTTGCCAGCCCAGAAAGAGGCCATTCAGCCCAAAGTGCTTAGACGGTGGCGCAGTGGTTAGCACTACTGCCACACAGCACCAGCGGCTCGGGTTCAATTCCCAGCTTGGATTTTTTTTAATTTCAAAAATATACTTTATTCAAAAAAGATCTCAATTATGGTTATGTTAAATTCTCCCTCAGTGTACCCAAACAGGCATCAGATTGTGACAAATAGGGGTTTTTCACAGTAACTTCACTGCAGTGTTAATGTAAACCTACTTGCGACACTGATAAATAAATTTTAAAATGTTAAACGTTGTCTCTTTTTCATACAGCTATCCAATCCACCTTGAATCCGTCTTCAGAGGAGATTCACCAAATTGATACTGGGGATGAGAGGGTTAACATACAGAAGACATTTATCAGTTTGGGATTGTATTCGCTGGAGTTTAATAGGATGGGAGGGGAATATGATCGAGGTTTATAAAATTTTAAAAGGGATTGATAAAGTAAAGATTGATAAAGTGATGAATGGCAGATGAAATTTAATTTGGACAAATGCAAGGTGATGCATTTTGAATCATAGAATCATAGAAACCTACAGTGCAGAAAGAGGACCTTTGGCCCATCGACTCTACACTGACCACAATCCCACAGGCCCTACCCCCATATCCATACATATTTTACCCAGTAATCCCTCTAACCTAAACATTCCAGTACATTAAGGGACAATTTTAACATGGCCAATCAACCTAACCCGCACATCTTTGGACTGTGGGAGGAAACCCATGCAGACACGAGGAGAATGTACAAACTCCACACAGACAGTGACCCAATCCGGGAACCGACTGGTAGAGTTTTGGTAGATTGAACCAGGGCAGGACTTACTCAGTTAATGGTGGGGTACTGGGGAGAGTTACAGAAGAAAGAGTCTCGGGGTACATGTTCATAGCTCCCTGAAAGTAGAGTCAGAGGTGGATGGAGTGATGAAGAAGGCATTCAGCATGCTTGGTTTCATTGGTCAGAACATTGAATACAGGAGTTGAAGTTGCACACTTGGAATACTGTGTTCAGCTCTGGTCACCCTATTATAGTAAGGATATTATTAACTAGAAAGAGTGCAGAAAAGGTTTACTAGAATGCTACCAAAACTTGATGGTTTGAGTTATAAGGGGAAGCTGAATAGACCAGGACTTTTGTCTCTAGTGCATAGGAGGCTGAGGGTGATTTTATAGAGGCCCATAAAATAATGAGGGGCATAGATAAGGTTGATAATCAAGATCTTTTCCCAAAGTCTAAAACTAGAGGGTATAGGTTTAAGGGTGAGAGGAGAGGAATACAAAAGTGCCCAGAGGGGCAATATTTTCACAGACGGTGGTGAGTGTCTGGAACAAGCTGCCAGAGGTAGTAGTAGAGGCAGGTACAGTATTGTCTTTTAAAAATAACTTAGAAAATTACAATGATAAAATTGATATAGAGGGATGTAGACCAAATGCAGGAAATTGGGATTAGTTTAGGGATTTAAAAAAAAGGACAGCATGGACAACCTGGGCTGAAGGGCCTGTTTCCATGTTGTAAACCTCTATGACCCTATGACTCTAAATGTAGACCAAATGTTACCTCTTAAGAGACAATCTAACAAGAGTTTACAGGCATAAATTGAGAGGCAGTAGTTTTAACATTAAGATGAGGAGGAATTACTTCTTGCAGATGGTGGTGAATTTGTAGAACTCACTGTCCCACTGCGTGGTGGAGTCCGTATTGTTAAATGGTTTTAAGAGGAAGATAGAGGACGTCAACATCCAACACCTTTTCCCAAAGGGAGGGGCATTTAATACTAGAGGACATAGCTTTAAGGTGAGAATGGAGAGATTAATGAAAGTGTCCAAACGGGCAATTGTTTTCAGAACACAGAGGGTGATCAGTGTCTGGAACAAGTTGCCAGAGGCAGGAGGAGGTAAAATATTAAAAGCATTTAGACAGTTACATGGGTACGATGGGTATACATGGATATGGGCCAAACATGTCAATTGGGACTAGCTTTGGGGATTTAAGGAAAAGGGCGGCATGGACAAGTTGGGCTGAAAGGCCTGTTTCCATGCTGCAAACCTCTTTGACTCTATGATGGAGGAGCTTGCTAATTCTGCCCCTATTTTCCATGTTCCTATTAGATTGGCTCTGGAAAGTTTATTCATTTTCAAGCATTAATCTGATTCTCTTTTGAGAGACAATATTGTATCTGCTTCCACACTTTCACTCCAGATCACAATAACTCCTTGCAGAAAGGATTCTTCTCATATCCTCTCTGTTTACTCTGGCATCTGCCTTCGATCTCTGTTGTCTGCCTGTTGACCCTGGTCCTGCCAGTGGGAAGCGTTTTGCCTTAGCCACTCCGTCACAATCCCATTGTCATTTCCAAGACCGATATTACATTTCTTTCTTTAATGTGCTGTTTAAAATTCATCTCCAAGCGCGTTTAATGAACATTGCAGTGTTGGTTAATGCAGGAATAGACAGATCCTGATCAGATTAAATCCATATTATTACAATCTACTCTTAGCTCCTGTTTTACAGGAATCCAAAGGCCCCGAGGCACTGGTTATTAACACAGCAATATCAGGAGCTCTGTGCCGGTGGAATGAGCCGCCTCACCGTTCTCGGAGCTTCAGCACAATGGGCATGACTGCGTCGATATGAACCAAGAAGAAAATGGGAGAAATTTTTCCAACAATAAATTCCAAGTGTCACAAAACAGGAGTCCTCCGTGCTGGACTTTTCAGTAAATTCGGCATTGCGATCTTTTCTGCCAGTGCTATTGGCATTTGGGGGCTTTGTGCTCGTGGGGGCTATGGGGGGAGGTGGAAAGTTATACATGCCAGTTTTTAGAGCACTTGGGGGCCACTCCGCTGGGCACCCCGATCCACTGGTGAAAGGGGAGACCTCTCCCCACTCCCTCCAAGGACATTGGACAACCACCCCCTCCAATCATCACCAACCATCAGCAGCATTGTTACTCCCCCACACCAGCATGGGTCACTGGCATCAGGACCCTCCCATTGGGTCTCCTGGCAGCGCCCCCTCCCCCAACATGCCCCTCTTGCGACCCCCTCTACAAAATCTCCTCTGCAGTCCAACTGTATGATCACCCCGACACAATCTCTCCTTCTGCATCATCCCCACATGCAAAGCCCCCATCATTGTGCATAGCACCCTCCGAGCAGACACCTCCCCACCCCCCCCGCCCCCATGCATAGCGCCAGTGTGTAGACCTTCATGTTATAACCTCCATCATTGTTCATAGCCCCCCCTCATGCATGGCCTCCCATTGAAGTACATCGCCACACTTTCATTGTGCACACCATATCCTCCTGTCACAACCCCACCCTCACTCAGGACCCACCCCTTCCACTCAGGCCCAAAATCCACTCAGGTCCTTTGGTACTGCCTGTGGCACACGTACAGTGCCCAACCCAGCATTACCAAGGAGCAAAGTGGGCAGTGCTAGTATGGACATTACTGGACTGTCACTGCCTGATGTACGCTGCCACCCATGCTCCTGACTAGCTGGGAGCTACAATGGACTTCAATTTGCAGGTTATGTGGGATGGGTTATGTGGATTGGCTATGCTAAATTGCCCCTTAGTTTCAGGGGGATTGGCAGAGTAAATATGCGGGGTTATGGAGATAGAACCTAGGTAGGATTGTTGTTAGTGCAAACTTGATGGGCTGAATGGCCTCCTTCTGGATTGTTGGGATTCTGTGATTGTCCATTCTTGAACTGTCTCTTCTTTAAAGACAGCTGAATATTCAGTTGTAGTTTAACTTGTTAATTTGTGTTCCAATTTATCAATGCCAAATTCATTCTCCTCCCAGTCTTTCCTATCTCACCATCAACTAAGTGAATAAGCTTGAGGGACTTTATATTTTATTCCCTCTCCTATTCAAGTATTCCTTCCACAAACATTCACTTCCTTCACCACCAACACACAGTATCAGCAGTGCGCACTGTCTACAAGATGCACGACAACATCTCACCAAGGGTCCTTCGACATCACCTTCCAAACATGGGATCGCCAACACCTAATAAAGGGATCAGGGGTTATGGGGAAAAGGCAGGAGAGTGGGGATGAGAAAAATGTCAGCCATAATTGAATGGCGGAACAGACTCGATGGGCTGAGTGGCCTAATTCTGCTCCTGTGCCTTCTGCTCTATAGGGACAAGGGCAGCAGATATCTGGGAAGTTGCTCGCCATCCTGACTTGCAAAGGTAGAATCATCTGGTGGGACTTTCTGGCTGCTCTCACCCCAAAACCAGAAAATCCCACCCAGGGTCAACAGATCTTTGCATGGACAACACCCACCGCCCCCCCACCCCTCACCATACCACCACCACCACTACCCCACCTCCACATCTCCCGCGCACCCCCCAACTCCCTCACCCATCTGCTACAATTCCAGGGGTGGGCGGGTCAGGAAAATTCTGGATTTAGAATCATACACTGCAGAAGTGACCCTTTGGCCCATTGAGTCCACACCAACATGTGCGAATATCCTGGTCTTCCATCTAATCCGTAAATATATCGCTGTTCCTTCACTGTCAAAATCATAGAATCCTTACAGTGCAGATGAAGCCTATTTGGCCCATCTAGTCTGTACCAACAACAATCCAACTCATAACTCCACATATTTATCCCACTAATTCCACTAATCTACACATCCCTGGACACCTAATCTCATGTTTTTGGACAGTAGGCAGAAACTGGAGGAAACCCATATCCCAAGGATTAGAGAATAGCCAATGTTGTTCGTTTGTTTAAGAAGAGTTGCAAGAGTAATCCAGGTAATTACAGGCTGGTGAGTCTTACATCAGTGGTACAGAAACTGTTAGAGAGGATTCTTCAAGACAGGATTTACTTCCACTTGAAAATAAGTGGATGCATTAGTGAGAAGCAACATGGTTTTGTGACGGGAAGGTCATGTCTCACTAACTTGATCGAGTTTTTCAAGGAAGTGACAAAGATGATTGATAAGGCAGTGGATGTTGCCTACGTGGACTTCAGTAAGGCCTTTGACAAGGTCCCTCCTGGCAGACTGGTGCAGAAGGTGAAGTCGCATGGGATCAGAAGTGAGCTGGCAAGGTGGATACAGAATTGGCTCGGTCATAAAAGACAGAGGGTAGGAGTGGAATGGTATATTTCTGAATGGAGGGCTGTGACAAGTGGCATTCCTTGGGGATCAGTACTGGAATCTTTGCTGTTTGTAACATATATCAATGATTTGGAGGAAAATGTAACTGGATTGATTAGTAAGTTTGCAGATGACACAAGGTTGGTGGATTTGTGGATAGTGATGAAGACCATCAGAGGATACAGCAGGGTACAGATCAGTTGAAGTTCTGGGCGGAGAGATGGCAGATGGGGTTTAATCCAGACAAATGTGAAGTAATGCATTTTGGAAGGTATAATACAAATAGGAAATATACAGTAAATGGCAAAAGCCATAAGAGTACCGATAGGCAAATGGACCTGGGTGTACAGGTACACAGGTCACTGAAAGTGGCGATGCAGGTGGAGAAGGTAAGTGGGAGTGTGGAATGAGCTGCCGGATAAAGTGGTAAATGCGGGGTCACTTTTAACATTTAGAAAAACTTGGGCGGGTTCATGGATGAGTGGGGTGTGGAGGGATAAGTGCAGGTCAGTGAGACTAGGCAAAAAATGGTTCAGCACAGACAAGAAGGGCCAAAAGGCCTGTTTCTGAGCTGTAATTCTCTATGGTTCTATATTGAGTTGATCTTTCTCGACACCCTAGTTGTGACTGCAACATTGCGTTCTACACCTTCTCCTTCCCTTCTGCCCTATGTATTTTATGAATGGCATGTTTTGTCCGTATAGTGCACAAGAAACAATACTTTTTACTGTATCCCCAATACATGTGACAATAATAAATCAAAAGTCAGAATTTACCATATACTTTTTAGGTGCATTGGCCATGGTACATTGCTCCTCAGTGTGCTGGGATGCAGAGGTTAGAGGGATTCATGGGGTAAATATGTGGGATTACAGGGATCAGGCCTGCGTGGGATTGTTTCTGGTGCAGGCTCAATGGGCTGAATGGCCTCCTTTTGCACTATAGGGTTTCTATGATTCTATTACTCCATGTACATCTCTGACAGGTCCTATCATTTCCTTATTTAATCTCTTGCGCATAATGGTAAATAATCTTTGTGGTTTTCTTTGATTTTATTGGCAATAACTTTTCATATCCTCACTTTGCTTTCCAGATTGCCTTTTCCACTTCTCCCTTTATTCTCTCTCCGCTCTGACGTTGTGCCAAACAGCAGCCTCCTCTGAGGAACCAAGGCTCTGACACAATCTGGGGCTCTCTCGGCACAGTCAAAATTTCATTGCCACCAGAAACTTGCTACTAATGACCGATTGCCAAGTTTCATCAATTGCCTAGTGGTATTACCCCTAGAATATTAATCCAGAAACTCGGCTAATATTCTGGGGACCCGGGTTCGAATCCTGCAGGTGAAGGAATTTGAATTCAATATAAAAAATCTGGAATTAAGAATCTACTGGTGACCATGAAACCATTGTCAATTGTTGAAAAAAAAACCCATCCGGGTCATGAATGTCCTTTAGGGAAGGAAATCTGCTGTCCTTACCCAGTCTGGCCTACTGGTAACTCCAGAGCCATAGCAATGTAGTTGACTCTCAACTGCCTTTGTGATTCCAGGGGTTGGCAATAAATGCTGGCCAACCAGTGATGCCCATGTCCTATGAACAAATAAAAATAAATACAGTATCCTGGACTTTATTGAGAGGAGCACTGAGTAATGTGTAAGAATGTTATGTTGAACTTGCATAATAGTCTTTAGCTTCTGCCTGAGTATTGTGTCCAATTGTGGGTGCTGCACTATAGGAAAGACGTTAGAGAGAGTGCAGAAATAGTTCCTAGGATGCAGAATGGTTCCAAGGATGCAGAACTTATGAAGATAGATTGGAGAGATGGCACTGATCCCCTTGGAGAAAAGAAGGTTGAAAGATTTGATAGAGATGTTTAAAATCATGAAGGATCAGCACACAGCAAATAAACAGAAACTTCCCTCTAATGAAAGAATCAAGAATGAGAGGGCACAGGTTTGAAGTGGCTACTAATGAAAGAAAAAGTGATTTGAGTAGAAACTACTTCATGCAGCAAGCGCTTAGGGTTTGGAGTACACGGCCTGAGAGTGTGGTGAAGACAGGATCAATCAAAACTTTCACAAGGAAATTAAATGCTCCGGGCTGTGGGTAGAAGCAGAGGGAAAATGGCATTTGGTGAATTGCTTGTTTGGAAAGCTAGAGCAGACATGATGGGCTGAATGGTCGCCATCAATATCTTTGTGATGGAGGAGGTGGCGGGGATGGGGATAGGTGGGTGTTGATGGAGAGTAGAGACCATTGAGTGGAAACAGAGTCGGACCAGCCAATAAATATTATGGCTACGAGAGCAGGTCAGTAACTGGGAATTCTCCAGTGAATAGCTCGTACCCCTACTCCCAAAGTCTGTACGCCATCTACAAGGCACAAATCAGGAGAGGAGAGTGATGACTTCACTCCCAACAACACTTAAGAAGCTCAACACTATTCGAGAGAAATCAGCCCATTTCATTGGCATTCCCTCCACCCTTAACATCGGCACTTCTCCACCACTGATGCTCATTGGCCGCAATGTGTACCATCTACAAGATGCACTGCAGCAATTCACCAAGGTCCCTTAGATTGCATCTTACAAATCCTAGATTTTTACTACACAGAAGGATGAGAGTAGCAGATACATAGGAACAGCACCATTTGCAAGTTCCCTTCCAAGCCACTGACCATCTGACTTGGAAATATATCGCTGTTCCTTCATTGTTAGGGGGTTAAAATCCTACAACTCCTTCCCAAACAGCTCTGTGGGTGATTTTTTGATTCATTCGTGGGACATGGATGTCGCTGGCTGGCCAGCATTTATTACCCATCTCTAGTTGCCCTTGAGAAGGTGCTGGTGACCTGCCTTCTTGAGATGCTACAGTTCATCTGCTGTGGGTTGATCCACAATGCTGTCAGGGAGGGAATTCCAAGATTTTGACCCGGCAGTAGTGAAGGAATAGTGATATATTTCCAAGTCAAGATGGTGGGTGTCTTGGAGAGGAATTTGTGGGTGATCATATTCCCATGTATCCAATATCCTTGTCCTTCTGAATGGAAGTTTGGAGGGTGCTATCCAGGGATGTTTGGTGCATTGCTGCAGTGCATCTTGTACATGGCATAACAGCTGCTCCTGGGTGTTGGTGTTGGAGGGAGTGGATGTTTGTGGGTGGGGTGCCAACCAAATGGGTTGCTTTGTCCTGGATAGTGTCAATCTTCTTGAGTTTTGTTGGAGCTGCACCCATCCAGGCAAGTGGAGAGCATTCCATCACACTCCCAATTTTCGGCTTCGGGGAGTCAGGAGGTGAGTTACTCACTGCAGAATTCCTAGTTTCTGAGTTACTCTTGTAGGTACTACATCATATGGAGTACAATGGTTCAAGAAGGTGGTGAGACACATTCTTTAGGATGATTAGAGATGGGCAATAAATGTCGGTCCCGCCAGTGACGTCCACATTCCATACACAAATTTAAAAGAAAAAGAGGTGATCTTATAGTGTTTTATAATATAATGAGGGACATAGAGGAGGTAGATAGTCAACATCTTTTCCTAAAGGTAGGGGAGTCTAAAACTAGAGGATTTAGGTTTAAGGTGAGAGAGGAGAGATACAAAAGTGTCCAGAGAAACAATTTTTTCACACAGAGGGCTTTGAGTGTCTGAAACAAGCTGCCAGAGGGAGTAGTGGAGGCAGGTACAATTTTGTCTTTCAAAAAGTATTTAGATAGTTACATGAATAAGATTAACGTAAAGGGATATGGGCCAAATTCAGGCAATTGGAACTAGCTTGCTGGTAAAAACTGGGCAGCATGGGCTGAAGGGCCTGTTTCCATGCCGTAAACCTCTATGAATCTAAGTGGGCAGAGGAAGGGAAAGTAAGAATTGAAATTCTGTTGAGATTTTATTGAGTAAAGTTTCACAACACCAATTTTAAATCCAACCTAATAAATTGGTTGGATTTAAAATTGGTGTTGTGAAACTTTACTGAGTTTACCCCAGTCCAACGCCGGCATCTCTACATCGAGATTTTATTGAGCAGCAGAGCAGACCCAAGGGGTCAAATGGTCTCTAGTGGCACCCTTTTCTTACGCTCCTCTGACACAGAGATCGCAGGGCAAACTATTGAGGCGCCCTCTTGTCCGAAGAAGCCTTTTTTCACTTTTCTGACCACCACGACTGGGCTAAGAATGCGGGGAGGGCTAAGCCATGGATTCTAAAGTGCTTGGATTCTAACGCTGGTGGCAGAGAATGTACAAGCCGAGAGAGCTTCTTTAATCAAACAGACGAAAAGATCAATAAGAGATCAGCTCTAAACACGAGGGGAGAGCAGGTCGATGGCTTTTAAAGGTTAACATGTGTTTTTTTATAATAAGCCTCGCAGGAATTTTAGACACGGATGCAGGTGCTCTGATACAATAAAACTTTCTTTGGGAAAAGTTGCCAATAGCCTTTGTTATTGCTTGACCTTTCACTGTGGTAATCAAAGCCACTCTCCTGACATTTAAGAGGTAAGTTAAACTCCAAAAATCACAGGAGGAATTAGCTGTTGGTTCGTGTGCACAAGTTATTTTTTTTTCTCTCTCTCCCTCGCTCGGCCCTTTACAACTTTTTCTATAATTCAGTTCTTTGTCAGTAACAGGAGTTTATTGATTTGATCTTGCCTGCCCTTTCCTGGTACATAACATAATCGCAATGAGTAACAGCGTCTCCGGACTGGCTGATGGAGATTCTCTGCGAGTGTCCCACAGTGAGGAAAAAGCAAGGAACAATTTGTTCGGAGATGGGATGGCGGAGGGGTGTCCACTGGGGAAAGAAAAGTAGATGGAATTTTCTCGTTATCCCCCTCCTCTGCCCCCCGTCTGCGAGAGCGGGTAGCGGGGGGGACAGATAATTTGGCGGAAAAGCCTGTCAAACTCGGATGGGAATTGGGGGGTGAGCATGGCTGGAAAATCCCTCTCAATTGTACCATTGGAGAGGGTACAGAGGAGGTTTACCAGGATGTTGCCTGGTATGGAAGGCAGACCTTATGAAGAGAGGCTGAGGGATTTGAGGTTGTTTTCGTTGGAAAGAAGGCGGCTAAGAGGAGACCTTATCGAAACATATAAGATGATTAGAGGTTTAGATAGGGTGGACAGTGATAGCCTTTTTCCTAGGATGGAGAAAGATAGCACGAGGGGACATAGCTTTAAATTAAGGGGTGGTGGTTATAGGACGGATGTCAGAGGTAGGTTCTTTACCCAAAGGGTGGTAAGGGTATGGAATGCCCTGCCTGCGTCAGTTGTAGATGCGCCAAGTTTGGTGGCGTTTAAGAGGTTAGTATATAAGTTTATGGACGAAAAGGGAATGGTTTAGGTTAGAGGGTCATTGCTTTTTCCTATATGGTTGGTGTAACATCAAAGGCCGAAGGGCCTGTTCTGCGCTGTAATGTTCTATGTTCTAATGTCTCACTCAATCCCCCATCCCTCTTTTTCAAAATTATGGAGTTATTGTGCAATTGCAGTACATTGCTTGGAATTCTCCGACCTCGCCTGCGGCTGGGATTCTCCAGTCCCACAGCTGTGAGCGGAGTTTTGACAGAGTGCCGAATTCCCCACTGTCTCCTGGTGGCAGGATGTACGAGAGTGGAAGATTCTGGTCCATGTGTCTGATTGCAGCTTCTGCAAAGAGAACCTCGGTGCAGGTCCGATGGGCTGATTGACCTCCTGTAGGGATTCTAGGATTCTTTTGTCATTCAAAACATTTCAAAAAGAAATTTGATTTAACTCTGGAGGCTAAAGGAATCAAGGGACATGAATGGTGGGGGGAAAGGGGGATCAGGATATTGAATTTGATGATCAGCCATGAATGCGGAGCAGGCTCAAAGGGCCGAATGGCTTGCTTCTAGTTTCTATGTTCCTATGTTTCTACATGATTATTCTATGTCCTTCATTGGAATCCAAAGTTCCCTCTGGAAATAGTTGACTGAAATGAACCAGTCCCAGAATTTATCTTTTCATCCTCTGCCAGCTCCAACCTCGCTCCCTCACCATATGTACAGCAGATAGATGAAAGATCAGGTTTTGCAGCGCCTAACCATAGCCCCTGCGATGCTGGATGTGTTACTATTCAAGTCTCGCCCAGAATTTAAATCTATTTTACGGCTGGATTTAATCTTTTTTTCCCAGGGTGCGGGAGATGGAACTGAAGGTAAGCAGTTTGTCCACTTATCATTGGATCAGACGTCAGATGGCCAACTAACAGCCATCAGGAAAAGATGAGGCAACACACGGTAGCACAGTGGTTAGCACTGCTGATTCACAGCTCCAGGAATCTGGGTTCGATTCCCGGCTCGGGTCACTGTCTGTGTGGAATTTGCACATTCTCCTCATGTCTGCGTGGGTTTCCTCTGGGTGCTCTGATTTCCTCCCACAGTGCAAAGGTGTGTGGATTAGGTTGATTGGCCATGCTAAAAATCGCCCCTTAGTGTGCTAGAGTTTACAGCATGGAAACAGGCCCTTTGGCCCAGCTTGTCCAAGCCACCCATGTTTTAAACCCCAAAGCTAATCCCCAATTACGCACATTTAGCCGATATCCCTCTCCCCATCTTCCCCATGTAACTTTCCAAATGTTTCTTAAAAGACAAAATTGAACCCACCCCTGCTACTACCTTGGCAGCTTGTTCCAGACACTAACCACCCTCTGTATGAAATAATTGGCCTTTTGGACACTTCTGTATCTCTCCTCTCTCACCTTAAATCCCTCTAGTTTTAGACTCCCTTACCTTTGGGGAAAAGA
Organism: Sphyrna mokarran; assembly: GCA_024679065.1. Taxonomy (NCBI): domain Eukaryota; kingdom Metazoa; phylum Chordata; class Chondrichthyes; order Carcharhiniformes; family Carcharhinidae; genus Sphyrna; species Sphyrna mokarran. Next base: position 9,918,816 of record JAGIQG010000001.1, read on the forward strand.
TATTGACTATCTAGCTGATCTGTGCCGCTCTTTATTTTATAGACCTCTATAAGATCACCCCTCAGCCCTATTACCAATGACTTGTACAATTTCAACAGGACATTCCAGAAAAAAAAATCCAAGTCGATCCAGTCTCTCCTTATAACTCAAAGGATGCTTTGGTTAGAGGGATTAGTGGGTAGAATATATGGGGGTGGGGCCCGGATGGGATCGTAGTCAGTGCAGACTCGATGGGCTGAAGGGTCTCTTTCTGCACTGTAGGGTTCTTTAATTCTATGATAGCCAATTAGAGGTGGCCTCCTTCTGCACTGTAGGTATTTTATGATTCTTCTGTGGCTTCAAACCAAAAGTTCATGTGATTACAAAAACAATTAGATTTTGCTCTTGAGGCTAAAGGCATCAAGTGATATGGGGGGAGGTGGGATGAGGATACTGAATTTGATGATCAGTTGCCATCAAGCAGGAGACTAAGATGGGATGCCAGGCAGCAGAGAGGCAATGCTGCTCACAGAAGTTTAGTTGGTCACAAATTTTAAAGGACCCTGTCCTCTGATTGTTTTTATTTATTTTTTATATTTAAGCTAGAGGAATTGCAGGATGAATACTTGAGGTTACAGGGAAAGGGACTGTTAGAGAGTCGGTATAGACTCGATGGGGCTGAATGACCCACTGTAGGGATTTTATAATTCTGGTTCGAGATTCTTCTACAAGAGAAAACATCCTCTCAGGATCTTAATGGTTTTGATCAAGTCACAGACCATAAGACTTTAAGATGTGGGGGAGTCCAGTACTAGGGGGTCACCCAGCGAGTAGTGAATCTGTGGAGTTCACCATCACCGAAAGTAGTTGAAGCCAGTGGGAGGAGGGGGTTGGGAGGAGGGGGTGGACGGAAGGGAGTGGGGGGGAGGGGTGGTAGGTGGTTGGATTGTATGGTCCCCCGAAACCCGCTGGGAATTTTCAGAATCCCAGTGTTGTTCGGCTACAGAATCCATCACAATTCAGCCTGGGCAGTGCGGTGGCACAATGGTTAGCGCTGTTGCCTCACAGCGCCAGGGATCCGGGTTCAATTCCAGTCTCGGGTCACTGCCTGTGTGGAATTTGCATGTTCTCCCTGTGTCTGCGTAGGTTTCCTCTAAGTGCTGAGGTTTCCACCCACACTCCAAAGATGTGAAGTTGATTGGCCACGCTAAATTGCCCCTTAGTGTCAAGGTGATTAGCAGGGAAAATACATGGGGTTATGGGGATAGGGCCTGGGTGGGACAATAGTTGTGCAGGCTCGATGGACCAAATGGCCTCCTCCTGCAATGTAGGCAATCTATGATTTTAATTTGTTTCAAACCATTGTGTAATTACAAGAAGTAATTAGATTTTGCTCTTGGGGCTAAAGAGATCAAGCGGCATGGGGGGAGTTGGGATTAGGATACTGAATTTGATGATCAGTTATGATCATAACGAATGAGAATATAGGTGGCATGGTTCGTAAGTTTGCAGATGACGCTAAGATTGGTGACGTAGCAGACAGTCAAAAAAGTTATCTCCAATTGCAAAGGGGTCTTAGTCAATTGGACCAGTGGGCTGACGAAGTGGGCAGATGGAATTCAATTTAGACAAATGCAAGTTGATGCATTTTGGTAGATTGAACCAGGGCAGGACTTACTCAGTTAATGGTAGGGCACTGGCAGAGTCACAGAACAAAGATCTAGGCGTACATGTTCATAGCTTTTGAAAGTGGAGTGACAGGTGGACAGAGTGGTGAAGAAAGCATTCGGCGTGCTTGGTTTCATTGGTCAAAACATTGAATACAGGAGTTGGAACATCTTGTTGGAGTTGTGCAAGACGTTGGTAACACTTTGGGCCACACTTTGAATACTGTGTACAATTCTGGTCATCCTATTATAGAAAGAATATTATTAAGCTAGAAAGAGTGCAGGAAAGATTACTAGGACGCTACCGGGAACTGATGGATTGAATTATAAGGGGAATCTGGATAGTGTAGGACTTTTTTCTCTGGAGCGTAGGAGGCTGGGGATGACCTTATGAAAGTCTATAAAATAATGAGGGACACAGATCAGCTAGAGAGTCAATATCTTTTCTCAAAGATAGTTGAGTCTAAAACTAGAGGGCATAGTTTTAAGATGATAGGGGAGAGATACAGAAGTGTCCAGAGGGGTAATTTTTTACATAGAGGGTGGTGAGTGTCTGGAACAAGCTGCTGGAGGTGGTAGTAGAGGCGGGTACAATTTTGTCTTTTAAAAAGCATTTAGATAGTTACATGGGTACAATGGGTATAGAGGGTATGGGCCAAATGTTAGCAATTGAGACCAGCTTAAGGGTCTTTTAAAAAAGAGCGCAGCATGGACAATTTGGACCGAAGGGCCTGTTTCCATTGTGTAAACCTCTCAGACTCTAATGGAGGAGCAGGCTTGAAGGGCTGAATGGCCTACGTCTGCTTCCATTTTCATTGTTCTTAAATAGGAGCAGAAGTAGCCATTTGGCTCCTTGAACCTGTTCCGTCCATTCAATAGGATGTGGCTGAATCCTAACATATATAAACCTAACTCCTTCTTGAAGTTAAGTTTAAAGTTTATTTATTAGCGTCAGAAAGGCTTAATTCACACTGCAATGAAGTTACTGTGAAAACCCTCTAGTCACCACAGTCGGGCACCTGTTCGAGTACACTGAGGTAGAATTTAGCATAGCCAATGCAGCTACCCCGTACGTCTTTCGGACTGTGGGAGGAAGCCTGAGCAGCCAGAGGAAACCCGTGCAGACACTGGGAGAACGCGCAGACTCTGCACACGCATTGACTCAAGCCAAGAATCGAACCTGGGTCTCTGGCACTGTGAGGCACCATTGTTAACCACTGTGCCATCATAGTGCTCCATGAAGGGATGATGCGGAATCGTTGATGTGGGGGGTGGGGTAGTCCCGTGGAATGATAGACTCAACACTGCACAGAAAGAGGCCAATCTTTCCCTCGGAAAGAATTTTATGTCTCAGGCAGAAGGCCGTCCGTTCATCCGAGGACTGAAAACTGCTCTTTAATCTCGCTGAATTCCCAGCGAAAACGGAACGGCGAGCAGGGATTAACTATCTGCAACTTTTTTTTTAATATTATCAGATTTCAATTTTGAAAGGAGCCGCTGACTGGAGTGATGATAGTAAATTGTGTCTGGGTAGGCCGGCAGTTTAATAATTCAGGAGGCTGAGATTAAAGCAGATCAGTATAACCATTTTATTAAGAGCTGTTGCAATTAGTTTGAACAGAAGAGCTGAAAAAAACTGTCTCGACATCTCAATAACGGGGAAAATTGCTTTAAGGGCATATTCAGCAGATAATTTTCAAAAATTGAAAGCCAGCTTTTTTTTATATTGTATTGAAGTCTCATCCATTATTCAGTCGCTCCCTCAACACTGCATTCAACCATCGGCACAGACTGTTCCACGGGAACTTTCACGTTTGCGTCCTCACGTACATACATGCAAAAAAAAAATTGTACACATGGCGTCAGGTAGTTTTTTTTGCAATTTGCAAAACCGGTAGGATTGTACGCTTCTCCTGAACCCGCCAGAAATTTTCAGAATCCCAGTGCTGTTCGACTGCAGAATCCATCACTGCTCTCCCAGGCGGGCACAGTGGTTCGCGCTGCTGCCTCACAGTGCTGGGGGATCCGGGTTCGATTCCGGGTCACTGTCTGTGCGGATTCTGCACGTTCTCCCCACCTCTGCGTGGGTTTCCTCCGGGTGCTCCGATTTCCTGCAAAGACGTGCAAGTCAGTTGGGATTGGCCCCGTGCTAAATTGCCCCTTAGTGTGGGGGGACTAGCTCGGGTAAATGTATGGGGTTGTGGGGATAGGGCCTGGGTGGGATTGTGGCAGACTTGATGGGCCAAATGGCCTTCTTCTGCATTGTAGGATTTGGTCATCAGCAAACTCAAATGGGGCGAGGATGGGGAAGAGTTGGGGCGAGGGCTGCAGTTCTTGGTGGTCAACAGTAGAATCTTCTGGCCCTGTCCGAAGGGAATTCCAGTGGCTTTCCTCGCGATGGGATGGCCGAGCCATGCAAAATGCCATAGATGTCGGTGGCACAGGATGACCCAGCTGGCAGCCAATGGCAAGCTACCTTTGTCACTGGGATACGTGGCAGGGGAGGGGGTGAGGGAAGGTGGGGGGTGAGGGAAGGTGGGATGTGCATTCCCCTTATTGTTTAAGCAATTTAGTTGGTTCAATATCTTGCTTGAGAGGAATCGGTGTTGAGACTCTCCATTCAAACGGAATTTTCCAAAAATTCTTTCCTGGGATGTGGGTGTCCCTGCCCGCATTTATTGCCCATCCCTAATTGCCCTTGAGAAGATGGTGGTGAGCGGCTTTTCCTGAATCACTGCAGTTCATGCCAGGGGACACCCACACAGTGTTAGAGAAGGAGCACTGTTGGTGAGACACCATCTTTGTGGGAAACATAGAACCATTGGAAAGGTACAACACTGAAGAAGACCATTTGGTCCAAATTGTCCACACCAGCGCAAGAATACCCAACTGTCCTTTCTAACCTTCCAGCACCCAGTCCATAGTTCTATAGCTTACAGCACTTAAAGTGCAGATCCAGGAATTTTTTAAAACAGTTTAGGGTCTCTGCCTCCATCAGCAACTTGGATAGCGATACCCATCACTCTTTGAGCAAAAAAGTTCTTCCTCACATCCTCTCTATGCTTCCTGCTTATCTTGAATCTGTGTCCCCTTGTTCTAGAATTCTCCACAAGGGAAACAATTTTGTCTTATCCTTTCTATCTCTTCCCTTCATCATTTAGTAACCCTCTATCAAGTCACCCTTCTTTGTTCCAAGGAAAATTCCCACCCAATCTCTCCTCACAGGTACTTTTTTCTAGCCCTGTCGACATTCTTGTAAACCTCCTTTGCACTCTCTGTCCAGGGTGTCGATAGTAGTCATGATGTGGAGATGCTGGTGTTGGACTGGGGCGAACACAGTAAGAAGTCTGACAACACCAGGTCTAAGTCCAACGATTTATTTGATAGTAAACTCACAAGCTTTCGAGGTTCCCCTTGTATCTAATAGCAAACTAGGTGTAAAGATTCACATTCTAGTCAGTAATCTGTAAACTGTCTGTGCTGTTATATGTACTGTCTGAGGCCAGAACTCTCCATTCACCTGATGAAGAGGGGAACCTCGAAAGCTTGTGAGTTTACTATCAAATAAATCGGTAGGACTTAAATCTAGTGTTGTCAAACTTCTTACTGTCTCTCCAGAGAAATGCTGAGGCTCTCTTTAAGTGCTGTAAGTTACAGGGCTATGAGTGGGTGCTGGAGGATTAGAAAGGGCACCGATAACGTGACCCTTTCTTAGAGAAAAACTGAGACAGAGACACTGGGCGGGATTCTATAGCCTCGCTCGGGCGAGAGCGGAAATTCCTGTCCAAGGTCAATGGAAATTTCCGTTATAGGAGCCTCAGCCGCCCCGATTCCATGGCAGGCAAGATGGTTCAATTCCAGCCTCTATGTGGGATGTTTTCTTTAACATTAAAGTGGTGTAATGGGAATGCCACTGAATTAGTAACCCAGGTTAATGCACAAGGGGCACAGGTCCCGATTCCACCATGGCATTGGCATTTCAATTCAATCCATCAGAATCTGGAGTTGCAAAGCTGGTCTCAGCAATGGTGACCACTTGGATCACTGATGCCCCACGAGGGAGGCAAATCTGCCATCTTTAACTGCCTACAGGAGACTCCAGGCCCATAGCAACGTGGCTGACTCTCAACTGTTCTCTGAAATGTAAATATAGGAAACAAGATCAGGAGGAGGCCATTCGGCCCTTCCGGCCTGATCTACCATTCATTTTGATCACGGCTGATCATCGTATTTAAATTCCTGATCCCACCTTCTCCCAACCCCCCATAGAAATGGTGGCACAGTGGGTTAGCCCTGCCCAGCACCCAGGACACAGGTTCAATTCCAGGCTTGGGTCACTGTCTGTGCAGAGTTTGCACATTCTCCCCGTGTCTGCGTGGGTTTCCTCCGGTTCCCTCCCACAGTCTGAAAGACGTGCTGGTCAGGTGCGCTGGCCATGCTAAATTCTCCCTCAGTGTACCCGAACAGGAGCGTGGCGACTAGGGAATTTTCACAGTGACTTCATTGCAGTGTTAACGTAAGCCTACCAGTGACTAATAAATTAACTTGGCCGATTACCAAATCCAACATCCTGATCCCACCTTGTCCCAGACATCAGATTAAAACTTGCAAACCACAGTTCCAGGGCAATTAGGGATGGGCAACTAACGCTACCCAGCCTCGATGCCCATATCACACGAAAGATAAAGGAAAACAAAATTATATAAATTTGATTCCCTCTTTCCCTGTAACGAATTTGCGGCTCGCTACATCTCTAATGCAATACAGTGCAATCCTGATTTGCACAGGGGAGCATCACTAAAGGGGTTAAGCTTCAGTAACAGCTCTGACATCCTGACAGCTCCCACATCTGCCTCGCACAGAAGTTGTTGATTGTGCTTTCCGTGACACGATTAAATCGGGAGAAATTGTCACTCCCACTCTTGGTGACTTCGCCGAGACAAAGAGCAAGTGTCCCTGGCTGCCTCGCAACTTATTACGTTTTCCCCCGGCGTCTTTACCAGAACTTTTATTTTTAATTAACCTTTTACTTTGTGCGCTGGTGTAATTCTTCCCTCGGTGTCGAGCAGGTTAATGAACGATGTGACCCACGGCAGGGAGAGAGGGGCCTGAGATCAATGAATTCTCCGTTTGATGTCCTTGGATTTGGTGGCGCTCCCCCCCCCCCGCCCCATCCCCTTCTCTCTCTGCACAGATTGAAACGCCAGAATATCGTCTGGGTAATAACTCCCGGCCTCCACCATCTAGAGGGGCTGCGGAAGAAATTAAACACTTGTTTGAGGTCGAAATTGGATTATCCAGCTTTCAGGATCTGGGTGTCACTTTTCTGAAATGAAATGCAAGGGTCCAGATCTGCTGTGGTTGCAAATCAATTTGTCAGTTGACGTGGGGTTGGAAAAATTGATAAAGCAATTTTGTTTCATTGGTGTCTGCGGCGTACAGGTTTTTTTTTCATCTCTACTTTATATGCATGAGAAGTCAGAATGAATTAACTCTTTTTCTCTGGCCTGATCTTCGTTATTCAGTGTTGAAAAAATATGATATCTCAAAACAGCAACCGCCCCATAACACCTCACAACTTCCCAATTTCCCCTCTCCTGTTCGGGGGGGGGGGGGGTGTGGTGTTGCCTGGGCCGTTTGATGGGCAACACGACAGCTCAGTGACTATCGCTGTGCTGTGCAAATACATGGATTTGGGCCTGTGCTGTGGGAGTTTGCGCATTCTCCCCGTGCTTGCATGGGTTTTCTCCGGGTGCTCCGGTTTCCTCCCACATCCCAAAGATGTGCTCTTAGGCTAATTGGCAAAACAAATTCTCCCTAAATTGTCTCAAATTTGGTTTCAATCCATAGATCTACAAACATAGACACGGATCACGGGTAGAGGTGGGAACATCGAGGTGGCGGTGCGGGCTCGTTGGGCCGAAGGGCCTGTTTCCTGTGCTGTTTTGTTCTTTGAGGTAAAGGGGTACCAGCAACATGCTGACCAACTCAAGAATCGAAGGACCAGTAAATGCGACCATGATGCTGTAATTACAAATTGAACTTGTTCATTAATGTGCTTTCAGAGTGCGGCAATATCCCTTTGAAGCCATCTTTACCTGGCCAGGGTCTGGCTGGGAACAGGAAGTGGTCCATTCAGCCCCTCGACCTTATTGAAGGAAAGGCTTGTTGTGCCTATCATGACCACAGGATGTGCCAAAGCACTTCTCAGCCAATTAACTGCCTTGGTAGTGTTGCCACTCTTGCAATAGGGAGAATGGCAGCCAGTTTGTGCACAGCAAGCTCCCACAAACATGATGAAGGAATAATCTTTCTTTCATGTTAGTTGAGGAATAGACCAGGGATAGCTTCCCTGTTCTGCTTTGAAAAGGATCCATCGCGTCCATTCGCAAGAGCAAGCCACGGCTGATCTACACCAGAACTCCATCTACCTGACGTAGAATCCCAACAGTGCAGGGGATGCCTTTCAGCCCATCAAATCTGCACTGACAACAATCCCACCAGACCCCATCCCACAGCCTCAAGTATTTACCTCTCTAAACCCTCTAACCTGTACACTCCTGGGACATGAAGGAGCAATTTAGCACGGCCAATCCATGTAATGTGCACATCTTTGGACTGTGGGTGGAAACCGGAGCATCCGGAGGAAACCCGTGCAGACATGGGGAGAATGTGCAGATTCCACACAGACAGTGACCCAAGCCGGGAATCGAACTGGTGCTAACTACTGTGCCAACGTGCTGCCTTTTGGTTCCATGTCCCTTGATTATCAATCTCAGTTATGTAAATTTCAATTGGCTCCAGCCTCAGTTCACCATTTAATAATCCCCTGTGAGAGAAAGTACTTCTGGATTGGCTGCACACTCGTCTTGAGGTGTTGCATGAGATTTTACAAGGAGTTCTAAGTTTTCAGCTAACAGGGATTTGGGAGAGTTGCAGATATGTATTTCAGATGGACTTTTGAACCCAATCTTTATGAAATCGACTAGTGCATTTCCAACTGCAAAAGGCAGTAGGGGGGGCTTAATTCACCAGCCAGCCCGCAGAGGGAGCTATTGCGCATGCGCATGCCTCTGTCTGCACACGCACAATAACAGCAGCAGACGCCCGATGGAGAGAGAGAGAGAGAGAGAGTTGTCAGGCCTCTGCTGTTGCAGACAGCCTGGACAAAATCTTTGTAATTGCCTGGCAGTGTCATGGATGGGGTCTTTAGGAACACAGCCTATGGGGGTGGAACCTGAAGGGGGAAGGGATATAGGTGATGGGTCTGGAGGGCTGGCCTGGGTGGGGAGGAAGTGGCGTACCGCTGACACTCTGCATCTAATCAGTGGTGGGAGGGAACAAAATCAGTCTGGGCAGCAAAAAGGGTGGGTGGGGGAGAGCAATGAGAGGCTTGCAATTGGCCACGAGAGGCTGACCTCACCAGGAATCCGGCCTCCATACGATCGCGAGAGCTGAGGAATCAGGCACAATCCTGATTTTGTGGATCTTGCAGGGTTTTACTGGCACACTCCACCCATTGATGGGTGGCAAAATTCCGCCCGTTGTGCCAAACATGCACCAATGAGGAATGGGGCATTCAAAAGCCAGTTTTAGGAAGAGGCTAACCCTATAGTTTATATCACCATAAAATGTAGGAGCAGAAGTAGGCATTAGCCCATTAAGATTGTTCCGAGATCAGGACTGATCTCGTGATAATCCTCAACTCCATATCCTGCCTTATCCCATATCCCTTGATCCCCTTACTGATTTGACTATGCTTAATAATCCAGTGTCTGTAATCTTCTGTAGCAATTAATCCACAGATTCACTCCCCTCTGAGAGAAGACATTTCTCCCCAACTCTGTCTTAAATGCCTTACTCTGAGATTATGCCCTCTGGTCCTGGACTCCCCTGCCTTGTCAAGCTGCCTAAGAGTCCTATGGGGGTGATCTTATTGGCTTATCTATCAGTGTGGTGAGTTGGTAAGATTGGGTGAGAGGCGAAGAATTGTGTTCACGCCCGGTTGTTTGCCTCTTGCAGACTTACCGGGCCTGTTTTGCCTTTGAAATTGGCAGCACGCTCAGAAAGGGTGAAAAGCAGATTTCAATATTACGGACATGTCATTCCTGAAGCCTGGACACTATCCAGGCTCACTTGCCTTTGCCTGCTTCAGCGAGGATCACATATAGTCTTCCCCAACAGGGATCAGACTTGATCGCCTCTCCAGTGGGAATAGAAGCCATTGGAGCCCCCAGGCAATCGACAGCAGGGCTGGGCAGTACTCCTTGGCCAGTGGCAGCCTGACACTGCCAGCTTGGCACATTGACACTGCCTGCCTGGTACGCTGGCAGTGCACACCAAGCTTCCTGGCACTGCCTAGCGGGCACAGTGTACCCTGCAAGGGGATCTGGACTGAGGGGGTGAGGCCATGATGGGGGAGGTGAAGAGGGAAGCTCCATGGCAGGGGGAAGGAAGGAAGGAACTCTGCAGGGAGAAGCGGCAGACTGATGGACTGAGCTGGCAATAGGTAAGTGGGGGTTGATCAGCTGGGGTGGCAATCGATGGGTGGTGGAGTTCATTAGCCAGGGCATCGATTGGGAAAGAGTGATGTCCAGGGACCAGGATGGAGCAGGAAACTTGGCACAAGAAGCAATCAGCAGCAGGTGTCATTTTCCGTGGGGGTGAGGATGTGGGGTGGATGGGGGACTGTGTACATAGCACACTGGGAAATCGAGCCACCTGTGCAATGGCACTCCCAGTGCTCAGCAGCCAACTTCACCAACAAGGTTAGGCTCTATCCCTCCCACTACTGGCAAGAATCGCGTCCTGGCACTTTTTTTTGACTAAGTGCTGTAAGATTGTTTTTTAATCTCGCCAGAAAAAGAGTCTGAAACTCTCCTGTTTTCTCGCTTGTTCAGCATTCAGAATTGCCTTGGTAAGATCACCATCTGTATTTCTCAATAGGTTCACCTCTCAATTGTGTGTAAAACATCCCTTGCCACCATTTCAAAGAACAGTAAGAAAGTTCTTCCTAGTTTCTTAGCAAATATTTACCCTGACTCAACACGGCTCTGATATCAAACCAGCTGACCTGAAGATGTATTTGCAAGAGTTTGCTGCATACAAATTGAGTGCCACCATTCCTACATTGATTACACTTCAAAAAGAAGTGGATTGTCCCAAGATCATGAAAATCACTTTTAAAAACAATTCTCTGCCTTTCAGGAAATGGAAAACTTGCTCGTAACCGATCCTGCAATTGGGTTTTACTGACATGCACCCTTGTCCCTTACTTTGTCTTGAAACAAATCTTACAAAGACACCTTTGCCATCTCTTACATCTCTGCAAATCTTTCAGGTTGTATCACAGCTTGGTATGGCTCCTGCTCTGCTCAAGACTGCAAGAAACTACAAAAGGTCATGAATGTAGCCCAATCCATCATGCAAACCAACCTCCCATTCATTGACTCTGTCTATCTATACTTCCCGCTGCCTCGGCAAAGCTGTCAGCATAATTAAGGATCCCGAGCATCCCGGAAATTCTCTCTGTCATCTTCTTCTTTGGGAAAAAGATACGAAAGCCTGAGGTCATGTATCAACCGACATAAGGAAAGCATTTTCCCTGCTGCTGTCAGACTTTTGAATGGACTTACCTTGCATTAAATTGATCTTTCTCTACATCCTAGTTATGACTGTAACATTACATTCTGCACTCTCTCATTTCCTTCTCTATAAAGGGTTTGTTTTGTCTGTATAGCAAGAAACAATGCTTTTCACAGTAATCCATAGGTCCCAGATTAATCATAGAATCATGAAAATCCTACAGTGCAGAAGAAGTCTATTTGGCCCATCAACAAAATATTCTTTTTCCTGAAGGAAAATATTCCTATTCCCATAAACCAATAGATTTAGTATAGCTGGTGGTTGTAGAGGGGTGTTTTTCAAATTGGAAGATTGCAACCAGCTTCTCTGTATGCCTCAGGGATCAGTACTGTGTCCACTGTTATTTGTCATTTATATTAAACGTTTGGATGAGAATTTAGGAGGCATGGTTATTAGGTTTGCCGATAATACCAAATTGGTGGCGTGGATAGTGAAGAAAATTATCTCCAATTGCAATAGGATCTTGATCAACTAGGCCAGTGGGCTGACGAATAGCAAATGGAATTTATTTTAGACAAATGTGAGGTGATGCATTTTGGTAGATTGAACCAGGGTGGTACTTACTCAATTAATGGTAGGGCACTGGGGAGAGTTATAGAACAAAGAGATCGAGGGGTACATGTTCATAGCTCCTTGAAAGTGGAGTCACAGATGGACAGAGTGGTGAAGAAGGTATTCAGCATGATTGATTTCATTGGTCAGAACATTGAAGACAGGAGTTAGAACATCTTGTTAAGTTGTACAAGACATCGGTAAGGCTACACTTGGAATACTGTGTACAGTTCCAGTCATCCTATTATGGAAAGGATATTATTAAACTAGAAAGAGTGCAGAAAAGATTTACTAGGATGCTACCGGGACTCGATGGTTTGATTATAAGGAGAAGCTGGATAGATTGGGACTTTGTTCTCCGGAGTGTAGAAGGCTGAGGAGTGATCTTACAGAGGTCTATAAAATAATGAGAGGTGTAGATAAGGTTGATAGTCAATGTCTCTTCCCAAAGATAGGTGAGTCTAAAATTAGAGGACATAGGTTTAAGGTGAGAGGGGAGAGATACAAAAGTGTCCATTGGGGAAACTTTTTCTCATAGAGGGTGGTGAGTGTCTGGAACAAGCTACCAGAGATGGTATTAGAGGCGAGTACAATTTTGTCTTTTAAAAAGCATCTAGACAATTACATGGGTGAGATGCGTATAGAGGGATATGGGCCAAATATGGGCAGTTGGGACTAGTTTAGGGGATTAAAAAAAGGGCGGCATGGGCAAGCTGGGCCAAAGGGCCTATTTCCATGCTGTAAATCTCTATGACTCTATGACACTATGATCCTGCAAACCTACACTTTTTGGAACAAAATTATATTGGGCAACAATATATTGGGCAAAAATATATTGGGCAACTTAGCATGGCCAATCAACCTAATCCGCACATCTTTGGAGTCGGGGAGGAAACCAGAGCATCCAGAGGAAACCCACGCAGAGACGGGGAGAATGTGCAAACTACAGACAGGCAGTGACTCAAGACGGGAATCAAGGCAGTGAGGCAGCAGTGCTAAACACTGTGCCACATCTGGAATACAGTGTACAGTATTGATCTCTATATTTAAAGAATATGTTAGAAGTAGGTCAAAGAAGGTTTACTGAACTAATTCCAGGAAGAGGTGAGGAACAAATGTATGGGCGAGGCACGTATTCATTGCAGTTTAGAAAAGTAAGAAGCAACTTGATCGTAAACTCTAAGATCCTAAGGGGCACTGACAGGGTGGATGTAGAGAGGATATTTCCTCCCAAAGAGAATCTAGAACGAGGGGTCACTGTTTAAAAATAACTCATTTAAGACAGAGTTGAGGAGAATTGTTTTTTCTCACAGAGTGGTGAATCTCTGGAACTCTTTTCCTCAAAAGACGGTGGGACTACACTCTTTGAATATTTTTAAGACTGAGCTAAATGGATTTTTGATTTACAAGGGAGTTAAAGGTTATCAGGGCTAGGAGGGAGGTTCCAATCAGATCAACCATGATCTGATTAAATGGCGGAGCAGACTTGGAGGGGGCCATGTAGCTTGCTTTTCCTGTCCACTGCTTCCTATCCCGAAACGATTCATTTATTCCAATTGATTTATTCATACGTGCCAGGTTCTGCATATCCCTCGCGATTACAAATTACAGCACGCGACCTGAGTTCCGTTGTTAAAGTGTCACCCACTGTAAGCAGACAAGCTCCCTGGCTGCCTGCCTTTGAAAACATTGCCGATCATTAGATCACTGAAATGTATCATTAATTATATCGATAAACTTGAGGGGAGCGGTGCCAAATTTCAGAAAAAAAGACAGAGGCTAGTGGAATAAAGAACAGTACACCGCAGCAACAGGCCCTTTGGGCCAACAAACCTGTACCTATCACATTGTCCTATCCAGACCAACCACCTATTCCTCTATTCCCCGTCAGTTTGTGAGCCTATCCAGATAAGTCTTAAATGTTGCTAACGTGTCTGCCTCAACCCCCTCACTTGGCGGTGCACTCCAAGCGCCCCCTGCCCCCCCATCCAAGCACCCTCTGTGTACAAAGAATTTCCCCACTCATTTCCACTCAACCTCTCTCCCCTTCTTTTGAACTTGTTCTCCTTTGCAATTGTCATTTCTGCCTTGGGAAAAAGCTTCTAACTGTTCACCCTATCCATACTTCTCGTAATTTAAAAAAATTCTATCAAGTCGCCAACCACAACCCCCCCCCCCACCTCCACCTTTCAAGGGAGACCAATCCCAATTTATTCAATCTCTCCTCATAACTAATACCCTCCATACCAGGCAACATCCTGGTAAACCTTTTCTGTATTTGCTCCAAAGCCTCTACGTCCTTCTGGTAGTGTGGTGACCAGAACTGGACACAGCATTCCAAATGTTGCCTAACTAACGTTTTATTGGAACATAATTTGCCAACTTTTATAACCAACGCTGCATCCGGTGAATGTAAGTGTGCAAGATGCTTTCTTCACGAGCTTCTCCACTTGTGCTATCACTTTTTAAGAACGTATACTCCCAGATCTCTCCATATTCCTGAATGGGTAGATGACGTTTCATGTAGAGAAATGCGAAGTGATTCAGTTTGCTAGGCAGATGCTGCAGCATAGCTTATGGGCATGATTTTCCCAGCCTGCTCGGGTAGTGCAGCGGGCTGGGGAATGTAAGCAGAAGGTCTGTAGCAAGAAGCTAGTTGCAACTTTCCCAGGCCTCGTGCATGGAAACAGCACAAAATTGATTGCGATGTGGAAATTGTCATTTCTATGTCGGTAGCAAACCCAGGGCAGGATCATCCGGGCTTGTTAATGTCTCCGACCCCACTTGGGGAGGTTCCCAACAGTGGGGACTGAGATGGTTCCCATCAACAGGGACCAGGCATGATGGCCTTGCTGGTGGAGGCAGAGGCTATTGAGGCCCGGGAGTTCCTGCGTAGGGGGCACGCTGGTGTCAGCCTGGCGCTGTCTACTGGGCACCAATCAGTGCCAAGGGGAGGGGCCTAATGGAGCAGGGCATGGTGCCGATCAGTTGTGGTGGGTTGTGGAGGGGGGTGGGTGGTTGCTGCACGCTTTGGAGGTGGGAGGAAGGGTGGTCAAGTATCTCATACCCTGTTCTTGCCCCATAATCCTGAAACATTGCCTTTTCCCATTTCTTTAATTGAAGATTTTTAATTGACAGATTAGTGTGGCAGCATGGTCCCTTTAATGGGTGGTCCTTTGTGGGTCACATGACTGGGCTGGAGCCAATGGAGTGCAAGCACACAAACCTGGCCTATTGGGAGTGAGGGTGCCCATCCCTGGAGCTGGAGTTGGAGTCAAGGTATTATTGGAAGTAGACTTGTATAGTTACACTGTTGAACCCCTCGATGTTTACACTTCTTCTCAATCAATAAATCATTTATATTTGTTACTTGCCATATCTGGAGTTATTACAATTACCTTAAAAAAAAGCAAAGCTAGTGGTGATTGGATTTCAACTCACCTCCACTGAATTCAAGATGGCACTGGGATATGGTGACTACCTGTCCTCAGCATACCCTCTAATTCTATCTTTTACTCTCATTGTCTGCTTTTAAAACAATAACTTTCATAAACTCTTTATTTCTATGACTGTAACATTACATTCTGCATCCTCTCCTTTCCTTTCCCTATGTATGGTACGCTTTGTCTATATAGTGCACAAGAAACAATACTTTTCACTCTGTCCCAATATATAATCATGAACCAAATCAAATCAAAATGTACTGAAGGAACGTTAAACTGGAACCAAGGTACACTGGCAATATGTACAGCACACTGAAGCAATATTCTGGAAACTGGAGGAATTAGACTGGGCGATACAGTAGCACAGTGGTTAGCGCTGCTGCTTCACAGCTCCAGGGACCTGGGTTCGATACCTGGCTTGGGTCACTTTCCGTGTGGAGTTTGCACATTCTCCTTGTGTCTGCTTGGGTTTTCTCCGAGTGCTCCGGTTTCCTCCCATAGTCCAAAAATGTGTGGGTTAGGTTGAATTGGCCATGCTAAAATTTCCCCAAAAGTGTACTAAGATAGAGGGACTAGTGGGTAAAATATGTAGGGATTTGGGGGTAGGGGCTGGATGGGATTATGGTCGATGCAGACTCGGTGGGCCAAAGGGCCTCCTTCTGCACTGTAGGGTACTATGATTCTATGATAAAGTGCGTGGAAGGAGTGTACTATGGTCGAGAGCAAGGTGCTGCATGCTAGATAGATCTGAAGGAAGGCTGATGGTATGTACTGCGGAAGGAAGGGAAAAGTTAAAGTTTATTTATTTGTCACAAGTAGGCTTGCATTAACACTGGAACGAAGTTACTGTGAAAATTCTCCAGCTGTTGCACTCCAGCACCTGTTCGGGTACACCGAGGGAGAATTTAACATATAACATAGAACATACAACACAGTATAGGCCCTAATTTAGCATGGTCAGTGCACCCAACCAGCATGTCTTTCCGACTGTGGGAGGAAACTGGAGCAAAGCCGCAAACCCGCACAGATACAGGGAGAACGCACAGACAGGAACCCAAATGGGGAATTGAACTTTGGTCCCCGATGCTGTGAGGCAGCAGTGCTATCTCCTGTGCTACTGTACCACCCTGCAAATCACAACACATTGAAGACATGTGTTCCAGACTGAATCACATAGAAGCACAGAGTTGGTACAGTGCAGAAGATAGCCATTCACCCCACTGTGTCACTGTCTGCAAGAGCAACTACCCAATCTGAATCCCCCACCTTTTCCTCATAGCCCTACAAACTTTCCCCCTTCATGTAATTGGCTAATGTTCTTTCAGTCGGATCCAGCTGAGGCGGCACGGTAGTCATGATGTGAAGATGCTGGTGTTGGACTGGGGTAAACACAGTAAGAAGTCTGACAACATCAGTTTTAAATCCAACCGATTTATTTGATAGTAAACTCGCAAGCTTTCGGCTTTATGGCCTTCGTCAGGCGAATGAAGTGTTCTGGTCTCCAAATCAGTCATCTGTAAACTGTCTATGCTGATATGTGTGCTATTGAAGACCAGAACACGACATTGAAGGAACTTACAGAACACTGAAGGAATGTATAGAACATTGAAGGACAGGATAGAATACTGAATCAATGTATAGAATGCTGAGGGAATACATAGAACACTGAAAAAATGCACAGAACATTGAAAAAAGGTATAGAACACAGAAGGCATGAACAGAACACGGAAGAAATATATAGAGCCCTGAAGGAATCAACATAACACTGAAGGATTGTATCAAACTCTGAGGAATATATAGAACACTGAAGGGATGTATAGAATAAGG
Source organism: Sphyrna mokarran (assembly GCA_024679065.1). Lineage (NCBI taxonomy): Eukaryota > Metazoa > Chordata > Chondrichthyes > Carcharhiniformes > Carcharhinidae > Sphyrna > Sphyrna mokarran. The sequence continues at coordinate 9,935,929 of JAGIQG010000001.1, forward strand.
AAGGAATGTATAGAGCACTGAAGGAAAGTATGGCACAATGCAGAAATGTACATAACAATGAAGGAATGTATAGAGCATGAGAAATATACAGAACATTGAAGAGACATACAGAAAACTGAAGGAATATATAGAATATGAAGCAATACACAGAAAACTGGAGACATTTATAGAGCACAGAATGAATGTAAAGAACACTGAAAGAATGTATGGTACACTGAAGGAATGTGCAGAAAATATAAGGAATGTATAGACAAATGAAGAAAAGAATGGAATACTGCAGAAATGTACAGAAAATTTAAGAAATATATAGACTAATGAAGGAATGTGTAGAACACTGAAGGAAAGTACGGAACACTGCAGAAATGTTCAGAAAAATAAAGGAATGTACAGAACACTGGAGGAATGTAATAGAACACTGAAAGAATGTACAGAATATAGAAGGAATTGTAAAGAACATGAAGGACTATGCAAAAGGAATATTTAGAACAATGAAGAAATGTACAGAACATTGAACAAATGAATAGAACAATGAATGTAGAGAACACCAAAGGAATGTTTAGAACATTGAAGGAACGTAAAGAACACTGAATAAATGTACAGAACAATTGAAGGAATGTGTAGAAAACTGATGTAATGTACAGAACACTGAAAGAATGTATAGAGTACTGAAGGAATGTAGAGAAAATGAAGGAAAGTACAGAACACTGAGGAAATGTACAGAACACTGAAGAAATGTACAGACCACTGAAGAAATGTACAGAACACTGAGAAATGTACAGAACACTGAAGAAATGTACAGAACACTGAGAAATGTACAGAACACTGAAGGAATAAATAGAGCAGTAGAGGAATGTACAGAACAATGAAGAAATGTATAGAGCGCTGGAGCAAAGTACAGAACAGTGAAGGAATGTACAGTATGCAGAAATAATGTACAGAATACAGAAGGAATGTATAGAGCACTGAAGGAATGTTTAAAACACTGGAGCAAAGTACAGAAGAGTAAAGGAATATACAATATGCAGAGGAATGTACAGAAAACTGAAGGCATGTACAGAACACTGAAAGAATGTATAAAGCAATAAAGGAATGTATAGAACAATGACGGAATGCATAGAACATTGGAGGAATGTCTAGAACACGGAAAGAACGTGTAGAATATTGAAGGAACATATGAAACACTGGAGGAATATACACAGCATTGCGGAATTTACAGAATATTGAAGGAATGTTTAGAACATTGAAGGAATGTATAGATCACTGAAGAAATGTATACATGTATAATTTATGTATAAATGCATAAAGGAATATGCTGAATATTGAGGGAATGTACACAACACTGAAGGAATGTGCAGAACACTGAAGTAATGTACAGAACTTTGGAGGAATGGATAGAACACTTCATGGATGTATGGAACATTGAAGGAATGTATAGAACATTAAAGGAATGTATAGAACAATGAAATAATGTACAGAACACTGGAGGAATGCATACAACAATGAAGGAATGTATGGAATACTGGAGGAATATATAGATCACTGAAGGAATATATAGAACACTAAAGGATTCTATATTACATTGAACAAATTTACTGAACACTGAAAGAATGTATAGAACACTGAAGGAATATATAGAACACTGAAGGATTCTATATTACACTGAACAAATGTAAAGAACACTGAAAAATGTATAGAACAAGGAAGAAATGTGCTAAACACTGAAGGAATGTATAGAACACCGATGGAATGTATACACAACTGGAAGAAAGCACACAACACTGAAGGAATGTAGGACACTGAAGGACTGCACAAAACACTGACAGAATATATAGAACAGTGAATGAAGGATTCTGTATTACACTGAATGAATTTAAAGGACACAGAAGGAATGGAGAGAACACTGAAGGAAAGTACAGGAGAATGAAGGAATGTACAGAACACAGAAGGAATATATAGAACTCTGGAGGAATGTAAAAGGAATGTATGGAAAAATGAATGAATGTATAGAATACTGAAGGAATATATAGAACACTAAAGAAATGTGTAGAACACTGAAGGAACGTAAAGAATATTGGAGAATTATAGAACACTGACGTAAACTATATTACACTGAACGAATATATAGAAAACAGAAAGAGTGTATGAAACACTGAAGGAATGCATAGAACACTAAAGGAATGTAAAGAACACAAAAGGGCTGTAAAGACCACTGAAGGAATGTTCAGAACACTGGAGGCATATATAAAACACTGAAAGAGTATATAGAACACTGAATGAATATATAAAATGCTGGAGGAATATAAAGAACATAGAAGGAATATATGGAAAAATAAAGGAATGCACAGAACACTAAAAGAATTTAGAGAACATTGAAGAAATGTACAGAACAATGAAGGAATGTATAGAACACTGAAGGAATGTGTAGGATGTTGAAGGAATGTCACAAACTTTGAAGGAATGTATAGAACACTGAAGTAGTCTATATTACACTGAACAAATATATAGAAAACTGAAGGAATGCATGGAATACTGGATGAATGCATATAACACTGATGGAACATATAAAACACTGAAGAAATGTATAAAACACTAAAGGAATGTACAGAACACTAAAGGATTATATAAAACATTGGAGGAATGTATATAATACTGGAGGGTTATACAGAACCACTGAAAAAACACATAGAACACTGAAGGAATAATAGAACACTGAAGAATTCTATATTACACTGAACAAATGTAAAGAACACTCAAAAACTGAAAGAATGTGTAGAATACTGAAGGAATTTATAGAAGTCTGAAGGAATGCATAGAGCACTGAACTAATCTATATTTCACTGAACAAATATACAGGACACTGGAGGAATGTCTAGGACATTGTGGGAATATGTACAATAATATTCACATAGGACAAAAAGATGTAGGAAGAAAGCGCAGGGGGGACTTACGTAGACAGTTTAGGGAGTTGGGGGCTCAACTGAAAGGTAGGGCCTCCAGGGTGGCGTTCTCTGGCCTGCTGCCTGTGCCCGGGACCGATTGGGTAATAAATGAGACACTCCAACTAAATGCATGGATGAGGGATTGGTGTAGGGCAGAAGGCTTCATATTTATTGATCATTAGGAGGTCTTCAGGAGGGAGGGTCACCTATTCACGAGGGATAGGGAGCAGTTGACTGGGAGGAGAACACATATTTTAGCTGGGAGGGTAGCTGGAGTGTTTCAGAAGTGTTTAAACTAATAGGGAGGGAGGGTGGGGAGACAGCAGGAACTGGGAGTGGGAGAGAGAGGGATGATAGGGTAACACCAGTAGGTAGAAAGGAATATCCGAGAGCTGAGGGTCTTCAGTGCATGTGTTTCAATGCGAGGAGTGTGACTGGCAAAACAGATGAACTGAAGGCAATAATGTTCACGAGGAGTTTAGAAGTGGTGGCGGTGACCGAGACGTGGTTGAAGGAGGGGCAAGACTGGCAATTGAATATTCCAGGGTATAAGTGTTGTAGGCGTGACAGAGTTGGTGTGAGGAGAGGCGGGGGAGTGGCTTTATTAGTTAAGGACAACGTCATAGCAGTGCAGAGGGAGGGAGGTATGGATGATTTAAGAATTGAGTCTCTATGGGTGGAGTTGAGGAATAGGAAGGGAGTGGTTACTCTGTTGGGTGTTTACTACAGACCGCCCAACAGCCCGCGGGCCGCGGAAGAAGGGATATGCAGGGACATTTTAGATAAGTGTAGGAAAAATAGGGTGGTAGTAGTGGGAGATTTCAATATTCCTGGAGTAGATTGGAGTGTGCCCAGGGCTGTAGGAGTGAAGGGGAGGAATTTGTACAGTGTGTTTTGGAAGGGTCCTTGGAGCAGTATGTGGATGGCCCGACTAGAGATGGGGCTATACTGGATTTGGTTCTGGGGAATGAGCCAGGCCAGGTGGTTGACGTCGAGGTAGGAGAGCAGGTGTCAAATAGTGATCACAACTCTGTCTGCTTTAGGATATTAATGGAAAAGGACAAGACTGTCCCAAAAGGGAGGGTATTTAACTGGGGGAGGGCTAGATACGGCCAGATTAGGCAAGATCTTAAAGATACCGACTGGGATAAGCTTTTTGAGGGCAGGTCGACGAGGTACATGTGGGAGTCTTTCAGGGGAAAACTAAACTCTCTGCAGGAAAGATACGTGCCAGCAAGGAGGAAGGATGGGAAAGGTAGGATTAGAGAACCTTGGCTTACCAGGGAGATTGAGGACTTGATCAAGAAAAAGTGAGAGGCTTACATTAGATCTAGGCAACTAGGACTGAGACAGCGCTGGAAGCTTATAGAGAGTGTAGATGGGATCTTAAAAGGGGTATTAGAAAGGCAAAAAGGGGCCACGAGGTGGCTCTGGCAGGTAGGATAAAGGAAAATCCAAAGGCATTTTACACCTATGTAAGGAGCAAAAGGATGGTTAGAGGCAAGATTGGACCTCTTAGGGACAGAGGAAGGGATCTATGCTTAGAGCCTGAGGGAATGGGGGAGATCCTGAATGAATACTTTGCGTCGGTATTCACGCAGGAGACTGGACAGATGTCTGTGCCTGATGTTGACAAAGTTGAAGATTGGTTGAGGGAAATAGGGATTACGAGGAAAGAGGTGTTGGGGCTGTTAGGCAGCTTAAAGACATATAAAGCTCCGGGGCCTGATGGCATTTACCCCAGGCTGCTAAGGGAGTTGAGGGAAGACTTGGCTGGGCCTCTGACGCAAATCTTTGTCTCTTCCTTGGACACAGGTGAGGTCCCAGAGGACTGGAGGATAGCAAATGTAGTACCGTTGTTTAAAAAGGGTCAGAGGGATAACCCAGGGAACTATAGGCCGGTGAGCTTGACTTCAGTTATAGGTAAGCTAATGGAGAGGATCCTCAGGGACAGGATGTATGAGCATCTGGAGCGCTGCGATCTGATCAGGGATACGCAGCATGGCTTCGTCAAGGGGAAGTCTTGTCTTACAAATCTAGTGGAATTTTTTGAAGAAGTGACAAAAACAGTTGATGAAGGACAGGCTGTTGATGTCGTCTACATGGATTTCAGTAAGGCGTTTGACAAGGTTCCTCATGGTAGACTGATAGAGAAGGTGAAGGCGCATGGGATACAGGGTCGGGTATGTAGATGGGTCGAGAACTGGCTCGGAAGGAGGAGACAGAGGGTAGTAGTGGAAGGCTCTTTTTCCGGCTGGAAGCCTGTCACTAGTGGAGTGCCACAAGGCTCAGTACTAGGTCCTCTTCTATTTGTGGTCTACATAAACGACTTGGAAGTAGGGGTAGGTGGTGAGATCAGCAAATTTGCTGATGACACCAAGATGCTTGGATTGGCGGGTACAGAAGAGCAGTGTCAGGCAATACAACAGGACATAGACAGGTTGGTAGACTGGGCAGATAGATGGCAAATGGAATTTAATCCGGATAAATGCGAGGTGATGCATTTTGGCCGGAAAAATGTAGAAGAGAGTTATAGGATAAAAGGTAAAACTATACGGAGCATAGAGACGCAGAGAGACTTGGGGGTGCAGGTTCACAAGTCTCTGAAGGTGTCCTCACAGGTGGAGAAGGTGATAAAGAAGGCGTATAGTATGTTAGCTTTCATAGAAAAGGGTATAGAATACAAGAGTAGGAGTTTGATGTTGCAGTTGTATAGAACTTTGGTTAGGCCTCACTTGGAATACTGCGCCCAGTTCTGGTCTCCGTACTATCGGAAGGATGTGGAGTCCTTGGAGAGAGTGCAGAGGAGGTTTACCAGGATGCTGCCTGGTATGGAAGGACTGTCCTATGAGGAACGATTAGATAGACTGGGGTTGTTTTCCCTTGAAAGACGTCGGCTTAGAGGGGATCTCATAGAGGTGTATAAGATTATAAGGGGTATAGATAGAGTAAATGGAGGTAAACTTTTTCCACCTTTAGAAATGGATAGGACGAGGGGTCATGGCCATAGGGTGAGGGGGGCTATGTATAGGACGAATATTAGAGGGCAGTTTTTCACACAAAGGGTAGTGGGGGTGTGGAATGCACTGCCGAGTAAGGTGGTGGGAGCAGGCACGCTGGGGCTGTTTAAGGGTCTCTTGGACAGCCACATGAGCGGTATGCAGATAGAGGGATATATTAGGACTGTTTAACTACGGCTTTTTCCACAGGTAATTCGGTCCATAATTTGAGCACGCATTCGGCAGGTGGTGCGGGTACAGCTCTTGGATGTTGATTCATGGGTTGCCTGGTACCTCATGTCGTAAATGAGTGCTTTATGTGGACCATCTGAAGGGCACCATGACAGCTCAGAGACTATCGATGTGGCTGTGCAGACACTTGGAATTGGGCCGGTGTCTGCGGGAGTTTGCGCGTTCTCCCCGTGGTTGCGTGGGTTTTCTCCGGGCACTCCGGTTTCCTCCCACAACCCAAAAATTCGCTCTTAGGCTAATTGGGAAACAAATTTTCCCTATGGTGAAAATTTTCCATATTAGGGATAATATATATATTATTATATAGGAATATTAAAATAGGATAATGTATTTGCTACTATATAGTATGACGGCGGCGCGGGCTCCTTGGGCCGAAGGGCCTGTTTCCCGTGCTGTGTTGCTTAAATAAAAAAAAAAATATATTGTTTGTTTGTTATTTGTCAATGAGGTCCTCAACGCCATTAGTCATTTTGAGGCTGGATGCGATGTGAATGAAGATGACTGATCAGGTCAATTTGGGCATGAAATGTCCTGGCACATACTAGACAGACTTGTGTAGACACTGTAGTTGTTGCGCTGGTGGCTCTGGATTTGTGCAGTTCACATTTAAGTTGTGCTTCATAAGCTTGACAGCCCTTCTGGATGAGGCAGCGCCAGGTATACAAATATATAGCATACTGAAGGAATATATAGAACACTGGATGAATACAAAGAACACTTAAGGATTCCATAGTACACTGAATAAATATAAAGAACTGAAAGAATGTGTAGAGCACTGCAGGAATATATAGACCCCTGAAAGAATGTACAGTATAGAGAATGAATTTATAGAACACTGAAGGAATGCATAGAACATTGAACTAATGTATAGAAAACTGGAGGAATGTACAGAACACTCTAGGAATGTGTAGGATATGGAAGGTATACATAGAACACTGAAGGAATGAAAAAAAAGCACTGAAGCAATCCATATTACACCACTCAAGTATATAGAACACTAAAAAAATGCATCAACTTTTGAATGAATGAACAGAACGCCGAAGGAATTTACAGTACACAGAGGGAATGTATGGAACATTGGAGGAATGTATAGAACACTGAAAGAATATATAGAATGTATATATGGAGAAAAATACAGAACAGTGAAGGAATATGCAGTACACAGAAGGAATGTATTGAATACTGGAGGAATGAACAGAACACGGAAAGAATGTATGGAACAATGAAGGAATGTACAGAACACTGAAGGAATGTATAGAGCATTAATTAAATGTGTAGAACCACTGAAGGAATATATAGAACATTGGAGGAATTTATAATGCTTGAAGGAATGCACAGAATACTGCAGGAATGTATAGAGCACTAAAGGAATGCAGAGGACACTGAAGGAATGCACAAAACACGGATGGAATGTACAGAACACTGAATGAATGTATAGAACACAGGAGGAATGAACAGATCATTGAAGGAATGTATAGAACAATCGAAGAATGCATAGGACACTGAATGAATATAAAAACACTGAACTAAACTATATTGCATGGAACAAATTTATGAATGTTGGTAGAATGTGTAGAATGTTGGAGGAGTGTGTAGAACACTGAAGGGATGTATAGAACACTGAACTAATCTATATTACACTGAACAAATGTTTAGAACACTGGAGGAATGTTCTGGACACTGGAGGAAAATGTAGAACATTAAAGGAATACATAGAACACTGAAAGGAAGCATAGAATACTGGAGGAATGTACAGGACATTGAAGGAATGTAGAGAACATTGAGAGAATGTGTGGTACAGGGATGAAATATACAGAACACTGAAATAAGGCATAGAACACAGAATTGTGTATAGAACAATGAAGAAATGTACAGAATATTGAAGGAAAGCACAGAACAGTGAAGGAATGTACAGTTACATTGAAGGAATGTATAGAACAGTGGAGGAAAGTGTGGAACATTGAAAGCAAGTACAGAACACAGAAGGAATGTATGGAACAATGAAGGAAGGCACAGAGCACTGAGAGAATGTATAGAACATTGAATGAATGTATAGATCACTGAAGGAATGTATAAAGCACTGAAGAATTATGTGCAAGAACAAAAGAATGCACAGTACACTGGAGGAATGTATTGAACACTGATGGAACGTACAGAGCACAGAAGGAACGCACAGAACACTGACAGAATGTAATATATTCTGAAGGAATGTATCAAGCAATGAAGGAATGTACAGAACACTGAAGGAACGTACAGAACACTGACAGAATATGATACATTCTGAAGGAATGTACAGAACACTAGAATAATTTACTGAACGTTGAAGGAATGTCGGCATTTGAATGAATAGAGAACATTAAAGAAATGTATGCGACACAGCAAGGATGTATAGAGCACAAAAGGAATGTACACAACACTGGAGGAATATATTCAAAACAAAAGGAGTGGGCAAGGAAACCCTGGAGGTGCCACCCTCTGCCTTCTGGCACTGCCCAAGGGGCAAAGTTCCTATACCCAAGGAGCACCTTGGCACTGCCCATTAGGTATCAGGCAATGCTGAGGGGTTTGAGCCTAGTGGCAGCAGGGCCAAGGGTGCAATCAATGGGATGGGGAGCCACTGCCACTCTGCCATTTGGGTCTGATCAGGACAGTAGAAAGGCCAGTGATCAGGGTGGGCTGAAAGGGGTGGAGGGGGAGCTCTGCCTCTTATGGGGGGTTGGTCTGTTGGGGAGGGGTGAATACTGGGGTAAGGAGGGGTCTATGTCCCAGGAAGGGGTCTGCCTCTTGTTGGGGGAGGGGCATATGCCAAGGTGGGAGGGATTGTCACTGCTGGGAGGGAGGAGAGAGAGGAGCTGGAGATCAGGATGCTCCAGAATATGGGGGGCTGGGGGTAGAGCTAACCCGGGAATGCTTGTGGGGGTCACGATTGTGCAGTGGGTGTGTTGGAAGGAGCAGCACTGTGGGGGTCTTGGGCTGACCATTGATCGAGCTGGCTAGCAAACTGCAGGCTAACAGACGAGGACCATTGTGCATCCAGGGATCCAGAGCTGTCCGGTATCAACAGGTCCAGTCCCCGAGCTTTTAATGATATTCATGGTTGTGGGCTCTGTATTGCACGGAGGGCAGGAGATTCGAGTCTGAATTCCCACTGAAAAAAAACAATCGTGATTCACACCAGTTTTCCCGCAAATTCAGCACTTAGAACTTTTTTTTAGAAGAATCGCCTGCTAAATTTGAAATAATTGTGAAAATTGGTGCTGGACCTCAGAATTTGTGTAAAATGATTAGATTTTTAATGGAATTTGAAGGGAGAGGGTAAAACCTGAGAGTGAAACATTAAGGAAGCAGCAGAGGGAGAGCCTGTTTTAAAAGAAGATTTGAAAATGTGAATTTTTTTGAAGGCAGAATTTGAAATCAGTCACATGGAATACGGAATTCAGTAAGACAAGATGACTCACTTTATCAGCCTCATCGGGGGGGAGGGATTATGAGGAGGAATCCACGGACACTAACTTGGGTTCAGAATGGAGTGTATGAATTCGACTACAATCGTCATCTGTACTTGAAAAGGATTTGTGTGTTATTAAGACCAATGTAATTTAAGATGTAGTTTGTAATCTGTAAATAGACAGGGAACAGAGGGATACAGACCACGTAGGGGTAAAATGTCAGAGTGGGGAGAGATACAAAGGTGTCCAGAGGGGCAATTTTTTTCACACAGAGGGTGGTGACTGTCTGGAACAAGCTGCCAGAGGCAGTAGTAGAGGCAGTTACAATTTTATCTTTTAAAAGGCATTTATATAGTTACACGGATAAGATGGGTATAGAGGGATATGGGCCAAATGTGGGCAGTTGGGACTCATTTAGGGGACTTAAAAAAAAAGGGCAGCATGGACAAGTTGGGCCAAAGAGCCTGTTTCTGTGCTATAAACCTCTATGACTCTAAAGTGTCATGTGTCTGCACAGGATAGATGGGCTGAAGGGCCTCTTCCTCTACAATTTTGTTCTTTATTCTTTGATTTAGTCCTAAAACCTTTATATAATTGTTAAGCTAATTGTTTTATTTTCTTGTTAAAACTAATACCTGGTCCTGTGACTTTCTCCTCAATGTCTTCTGAAAAAAAAGTGAAAGTTACGGACTTTTGAGCCAGAATTCCATTCTGGTTTTCATTCAGTTGTATTGTAAAATCTTAGAATCCTTACAGTGCAGCAGGAAGCCATGCGTCCCGTCAAGTCTGCACTGACCACAACCCCATCCAGTCCCTATTCCTGTAACCCCACATATTTAACCCCTGCTAAACCCGCTGACACTAAGGTCAATTTAACATGGCCAACCAACCTAACCCACACATCTTCACTCTGTGGGAGAACCCGGTGGGTTCTTTACTCAGAGAGTAGTAAGGATGTGGGATGCCCTGCCTGCAGTAGTTGTAGACTCGTCAAGTTTAAGGGCGTTCAAGTGGCCAGTGGATACGTATATGGATAGCATTGGAATAGTTTAGGATAGGGGGTCATAAAATTGGTTCCATTGGTTGGCACAACATTGAGGGCCGAAGGGCCTGTACTGCGCTGTAATGTTCTATGTTCTATGTTCTATTCAATTATAATATCAATTGAGATCGTCACAAAATTGAGACCTCTTGCAGGATTTCAAAACTTGAGTTTTGAAGGACTTTCCATGGTTCGAAAGGAAGTTCCAGAGTTCTGAAGGATTTTCTTGAGCAGTGCAGCAGTTTCCAGAGTTCTGGAAGAATTTTCAGAGTTCCAAAGACATTTCTAGAGTTCTGAAGGAATGTCCAAGGCCCTGAAGGAATTTCCACTGTTCCAAAGGAATTTCCAGATTTCCAAAGAAATTTTCTGAGTTTGGAAGGAATCTTGAGAGCATTCAAGGAATTTCCAGAGCTCGAAAGCAATTTCCAAAGTTCTGAAGGCATTTCCATGGCCCTGAAGGAATTTCCAGTATTCCAAGGAATTTCCAGTGCATAAGGAAATTCCAGAGCTCTGAAAAATTTTCTGAATTTCTGAAGAAGTGCCCAATGTTCTGAAGGAATTTTGAGAGTCCTGATGGAATTTCCACTGTTCTGGAGGCACTTCCAGATTTCTGAAGGAATTTCCAGATTCCTATAGGCATTCCCAAAACTCTCAATGAATTTCTGGAGTTCTGAAGAAATTTCCAATGTTCTGAAAAACTTTGAGTTCTCTGAAGGAATTTCAAGATTTCTGATTGAATTCCCAGTGATCTGATGGAATTTTCAGTTTCCTGAAGGAACTTTCAGTGTTCTGAAAGAATGCCCTGAGCTCTGAAAGAATTTCCAGAGCTGTGAAAGGATTAGGCACTTAGAGCGTTGCGATCTGATTAGGGATACGCAGCATGGCTTTGTTAAGGGGTGGTCGTGCCTTACGAATCTGGTAGAATTTTTTGAGGAGATGACAAAAACTGTCGACGAAAGGTGAGCCGTTGATGTCGTCTATATGGATTTCAGTAAGGTGTTTGACAAAGTCCCTCATGGGAGGTTAGTTGAAAAGGTCGAGGCTCATGGGATACAAGGACAGGTAGCTAGATGGATAAGTAACTGGCTTGGTAATAGGAGACAGAGAGTAATAGTGGAAGGGTGTTTTCTAGCTGGAGGTCGGTCACTAGTGGTGTGCCGCAGGGCTCGGTACTGGGACCTCTTCTATTTGTAATATATATAAATGACTTGGAAGAGGGAGTAAGTGAAGTGATCAGCAAGTTTGCAGACGATACAAAGATGGCTGGACTTGCGGATAGTGAGGAGCATTGTCAGGCGATGCAGCAGGACATAGATAGGCTGGTAGCTTGGGCAGATAGATGGCAGATGGAATTCAATCCTGATAAATGCGAGGTGATGCATTTCGGGAGAAAGAATGTAAGGGGGAGGTATATGATAAAGGGTAGACCTATTAAGAGTATAGAAACGCAGAGGGACCTGGGGGTGCAGGTGAACAAGTCTCTGAAGGTGGCAGAGCAAGTGGAGAAGGTTGTGAAGAAAGCATATAGTATGCTAGCCTTTATAGGAAGGAGTACAGAGTACAATAGCTGGCCTTTAATGTTGCAGTTGTATAAAACGTTGGTTAGACCTCATTTGGAATACTGTGTCCAGTTCTGGTCGCCTTACTACCAGAAGGATGTGGAGACTCTGGAGATAGTGCAGAGGAGGTTTACCAGGATGCTGCCTGGTATGGAAGGTCTGAGTTATGAGGAGAGGTTAGGCAAATTGGGACTGTTTTCCTTAGAAAGACATGGACTTAGAGGAGATCTGATAGAGGTGTACAAGATTATGAGGGATATAGATAGCGTAAACAAGGTTAAGCTTTTTCCTAAGATGGACTCGAATAGCACAAGGGGTCACGGGCTTAGAGTGAGGGGGGTAAGGTATAATTTGGATGCTAGAGGAAGTTTTTTCACACAGAGGGTGGTGGGAGTATGAAATGCGCTACCAAGTAAAATGGTGGAGGCAGGCACTCAGGAGTTATTTAAGGATTTAAAATAGGGATCATGAGCCTTGGAGTCCCTGGGAAGTGTGTAAATACTTGATGATATTGATGTACTTGTTTTTATCCTACAGGTGCTTTGGTCCACCTTGTTGTCTAACGAGGGGCATATACGCGATGGGTCGTGAGAGGGCTGCTCTTGGATTTTTTTCGAGAGTATCCTAGTGCTTCACGTCGTTAGTGTACGCTTGACCTGGACCATTTGATGGGCAACACGACAGCTCAGTGACTATCGCTGTGCTGTGCAGATACATGGATTTGGGCCTGTGTCTGTGGGAGTTTGCGCATTCTCCCCGTGCTTGCGTGGGTTTTCTCCGGAGGGCTCCAGTTTCCTCCCACATCCCAAAGATGTGCTCTTAGGCTAATTGGCAAAACAAATTCTCCCTAAATTGTCTCAAATTTGGTTTTTAATCCATAGATCTATAAACATAGACAGGGATCGCAGATCGAGGTAGGAACATTGGGGTGGCGGCGTGGGCTCGTTGGGCCGAAAGGCCTGTTTCCCGTGCTGTTTTGTTCTTTGTTCTTTGTTCTTCTTTGATTTCCAAAGCACCACAGGAATGTCCAGATTTCTGAAGGAATTTAGAAAGCATTGAAGAAATTTCCAGAGCTCAGAAGCAATTTCCAGCGTTTGAAAGATATATGGAGAGCTTTGAAGGAACTTCCAGGATCCTGAAGTAATTTTCCAGCGTTCCAAATGAATTTCCTGTATTCAGAAGGAAGTTCCAAAGTCCTGAAGGAATTTCCAGAGTTCTGAAGAAATTCCCAGAGATTTAATGCAAGCTCCAGTGCTCTGATGGAATTTCTGGTGTTCTGAAGTAACTTTGAGAACTCTGAAGGAATTTTCAGATTTTTAAAGGAATTTCCAATGTTTTGAAGGATTTTCCAGAGCTCTGAAGGAATTTTGAGAAGCCTGAAGGGAGTTCCAGAGATCTGATGGAACTTCCAGTGTTCTGAAGGATTTTCCAGTGTTCATAATAAATTTCCAGAGCTCTGTGGGAATTTCCAGAGCACTGCAGGAACTTGCAGAGTTCTGAAGGAATTCTGAGAGCAATGAAGATATATGCAGAGCCCTGAAGGAATTTCCGACATTCCAAAGGAATTTCCATTATTCTGAAGGAGTTTCCAAAGTCCTGAAGCAATTTCCAGAGTACTGAAGATGTTGCAAAGGAATTTCAAGATTTCTGGAGGAATTTTCAGATTTCTGAAGGAAGTTTTAGTGTTCTGAAGGAATTCTCAAACTCAGAATTCCTTTGTTCTAAATTCCCAGAGTTCTAAAGAAAGTTCCTGAGCTCTGAAGGAGTTTTGAAAGCATTGATTTCCATTGTCACAAAGCAATTTCAAGATTTCTGAGGGAGTTTCCAGTGCTCTGAAGGAATTTCCAGTGATTTGAAGGAATGTCTTTTGGACTGTGGGAGGAAACTGGAGCACCTGGAAGAAACCCATGCAGACACAGGGAGAATGTGCAGATTGCTCGCAGATACTGACCCAAGCCGGGGATCCTGAGTCCCTGGCCCTGTGAGGTAGCAGTGCTAACCATTGTGCCACTCTGCTGTCCTTTCTAAATCTAAATCTACCCATAGTAAGATTTGAATTCACCACCTCGTCAGGAAATTAGTCCAGGCCTGTGGTTTACTAGGCCAGGATAATAACTGCTCTGCTATCATATCAAAGTTGGAAGCAGTAACATATTGTACAAGAGCGTTTAATGGAAAAGGCCCATAACTCATTCATACAGACTACAGAAACAATTTAAAACATGTTTCCCATTGCACAGAGGAATGAGGAATGGGATGACCCCTGACCATTAACCTATCCTCAATCGTGGCACTTCTACTCCCCCAGTAGGATTTAATCTACCAAATGATTGCAATTAAAGAACATTAAATCTTCACGGAGACTTTTAATGTCTTGTCGGCTGATTCCCACCAGCTTGCAGAACACCTGGGTGAGGAGAGGACAGAGTACTTGGCAACATTAGCAAAAGAAGGACCTGAATGCAATGATTAAAAGGAATTCTGGCAATTCATAAGCAGCAGCAGTGGTGTGCAAACAAGACACAGAGTAAATATTCATAAAATACTGCAATAAAGCAACCTGAAGTTCATGCCACTAGATAGAGAATCATGCAGCACATTATCATAACAGTTCAGATTATTGATTCAGTGTCATTGCAGTGTCACAGGGTGCAGAGTTATTGCAGAGTCACATGGTACAGTGCCATTGCAGAGTCACAGAGTGAAGTGTCATTGCAGAGTCACATGGTGCAGTGCCATTGCAGAGTCACAGAGTGAAGTGCCATTGCAGAGTCACAGAGTGAAGTGCCATTGCAGAGTCACATGGTGCAGTGCCATTGCAGAGTCACATGGTGCAGTGCCATTGCAGTGTCATAGGGTGAAGTGCCATTGCAGTCAGTGGTCCATGCAGGGTGAGTGCCATTGCAGAGTCACATGGTGCAGTGCCATTGCAGTGTCATAGGGTGAAGTGCCATTGCAGAGTCACAGGGTGAAGTGCCATTGCAGAGTCACATGGTGAAGTGCCATTGCAGAGTCACATGGTGAAGTGCCATTGCAGAGTCACATGGTGAAGTGCCATTGCAGTGTCATAGGGTGCAGTGCCATTGCAGAGTCACAGGGTGAAGTGCCATTGCAGGTCAAGGTGAGTGCCATTGCAGAGTCACAGGGTGAAGTGCCATTGCAGAGTCACAGAGTGAAGTGTCATTGCAGAGTCACATGGTGCAGTGCCATTGCAGAGTCACATGGTGCAGTGCCATTGCAGTGTCATAGGGTGAAGTGCCATTGCAGAGTCACAGGGTGAAGTGTCATTGCAGAGTCACATGGTGCAGGGCCATTGCAGTGTCATAGGGTGCAGTGCCATTGCAGAGTCACATGGTGCAGTGCCATTGCAGAGTCACATGGTGCAGTGCCATTGCAGAGTCACATGGTGCAGTGCCATTGCAGTGTCACAGGGTGAAGTGCCATTGCAGAGTCACATGGTGAAGTGCCATTGCAGAGTCACAGGGTGAAGTGTCATTGCAGAGTCACATGATGCAGGGCCATTGCAGTGTCATAGGGTGAACTGTCATTGCAGAGTCACATGATGAAGTGCCATTGCAGTGTCATAGGGTGCAGTGCCATTGCAGAGTCACATGGTGCAGGGCCATTGCAGAGTCACATGGTGAAGTGCCATTGCAGTGTCGCATGGTGAAGTGTCATTGCAGTGTCACAGGGTGAAGTGTCATTGCAGAATCACAGGGTGCAGGACCATTGCAGTGTCACATGGTGCAGTGCCATTGCAGTGTCACATGGTCAAGTGTCATTGCAGTGTCACAGGGTGCAGTGCCATTGCAGAGTCACATGGTGCAGTGCCATTGCAGAGTCACATGGTGCAGGGCCATTGCAGAGTCACATGGTGAAGTGCCATTGCAGTGTCACATGGTGAAGTGTCATTGCAGTGTCACATGGTGAAGTGCCATTGCAGAGTCACATGGTGCAGGGCCATTGCAGAGTCACATGGTGAAGTGTCATTGCAGTGTCATAGGGTGAAGTGTCATTGCAGAATCACAGGGTGCAGGGCCATTGCAGAGTCACAGGGTGAAGTGCCATTGCAGAGTCACATGGTGAAGTGCCATTGCAGAGTCACATGGTGAAGTGCCATTGCAGTGTCACATGGTGAAGTGCCATTGCAGTGTCACAGGGTGAAGTGCCATTGCAGAGTCACATGGTGAAGTGCCATTGCAGAGTCACATGGTGAAGTGCCATTGCAGAGTCACATGGTGAAGTGCCATTGCAGTGTCATAGGGTGCAGTGCCATTGCAGAGTCACAGGGTGAAGTGCCATTGCAGAGTCACAGGGTGAAGTGCCATTGCAGAGTCACAGGGTGAAGTGCCATTGCAGTGTCATAGGGTGCAGTGCCATTGCAGAGTCACATGGTGAAGTGCCATTGCAGAGTCACATGGTGAAGTGCCATTGCAGAGTCACAGGGTGAAGTGCCATTGCAGAGTCACAGGGTGAAGTGCCATTGCAGAGTCACATGGTGAAGTGCCATTGCAGAGTCACATGGTGAAGTGCCATTGCAGAGTCACATGGTGAAGTGCCATTGCAGAGTCACAGGGTGAAGTGCCATTGCAGTGTCATAGGGTGAAGTGCCATTGCAGTGTCACAGGGTGAAGTGCCATTGCAGTGTCACATGGTGAAGTGCCATTGCAGAGTCACATGGTGCAGTGCCATTGCAGTGTCATAGGGTGAAGTGCCATTGCAGTTTCATAGGGTGAAGTGCCATTGCAGTGTCATAGGGTGAAGTGCCATTGCAGAGTCACATGGTGCAGTGCCATTGCAGAGTATAGGGTGAAGTGCCATTGCAGTGTCATAGGGTGAAGTCCATTGCAGTGTCATAGGGTGAAGTGCCATTGCAGAGTCACTGGCATTGCGGTACTGGTGAAGTGTTGCAGTTTCTAGGGTGATGCCATTGCAGTGTCATAGGTGAAGTGCCATTGCAGAGTCACATGGTGAAGTGCCATTGCAGAGTCACAGGGTGAAGTGCCATTGCAGAGTCACATGGTGCAGTGCCATTGCAGAGTCACATGGTGAAGTGCCATTGCAGAGTCACATGGTGAAGTGCCATTGCAGAGTCACATGGTGAAGTGCCATTGCAGAGTCACATGATGCAGTGCCATTGCAGAGTCACATGGTGAAGTGCCATTGCAGAGTCATAGGGTGAAGTGCCATTGCAGTGTCATAGGATGAAGTGCCATTGCAGAGTCACATGGTGAAGTGCCATTGCAGAGTCACAGGGTGAAGTGCCATTGCAGAGTCACATGGTGAAGTGCCGTTGCAGAGTCACAGGGCGAAGTGCCATTGCAGAGTCACATGATGCCGAGGCATTGCAGAGTCACATGGTACAATTGTCTCTGCTCCAGGTCATGTCTGCAAGAGTCCCTCAGGTTTGTGTCTTAGATCCAACTATCTTCAGCTATTTCGTCAATGATTTCCATCTGTCATAAGGTCAGAAATGGGAATGTTCGCTGATGATTGCACAATGTTCAGCACCACTCGTGACTCCTCAGATACTGAAGCAATCCATGTTCAATTGCGGCAAGATCTGACAATATCCAGGTTTGGGTTGACAAGTGGCAATTAACATTCGCACCACACAAATGCCAGGCAATGACCATCATCAATAAAAGACATTTTAACCATCATCCCTTGACATTTAATGGTGTTACCATCATTGAAATCCTTCACAGTCAACATCCTGAGCGTTGCCATTGACGAGAAACTCAAGTGGACTCATCATGTAAACACAGGGACTACAAAAGCAGGTCAGAGGCTAAAAATACTCATCTCCTGACTCCCTGAAGCTTATTCACTATCTACAAGACACAAACCATAAATGTGATTGAATCTTCCCCACTTTCCTGGATGAGTGCAGTTCCACCAACAGTCAAGAGGCTTGACACCATCCAGGACAAAGCAGCCCCGCTTGATTGACACCACATTCACAAACATCTTCTTTGTTCTTTTTTCTTTGTATCACTTCTTCCACTACCGATGCTCAGTAGCAGCAGTGTGTATTATCTACAAGATGCACTGCAGCAATTCA
Organism: Sphyrna mokarran; assembly: GCA_024679065.1. Taxonomy (NCBI): domain Eukaryota; kingdom Metazoa; phylum Chordata; class Chondrichthyes; order Carcharhiniformes; family Carcharhinidae; genus Sphyrna; species Sphyrna mokarran. Next base: position 9,954,233 of record JAGIQG010000001.1, read on the forward strand.
CCAAAGATCCTTAGACAACACCTTCTAAACCCACAACTAGAAGGCAAGAGCAGCAGCTTCTAGTTCCATCTAGAAGGCAAGAGCAGCAGATACATGGGCACACCACCAGCCTGCAAGATCCCACTCACCATCCTGAGTTGGAAATATATCGCCATTCCTTCACAGTTGCTGGATCAAAATAAGAACATAAGAAATAGGAGCAGGAGTAGGCCATCCAGCCCCTCGAGCCTGCCCGCCATTCAGTAAGATCATGGCTGATCTGTAGTGGTTCAGTACCACTTTCCCGCTTTCTCCCCATAACCCTTAATTCCCTTGTCAATTAAAAACCTATCCACTCTTGACTTGAACATATTCAGCGAGGAAGCCTCCACCACCTCATCAGGCAGAGAATTCTGGAATTCCCTCCCGTAGGACTTTGTGGGTCAACCCACAGAACATGGATTGCAGTGATTCACAAAAGCAGCTCATCACCATCTTTTGGGCAATAAATGCTGGCTAGCCAGAGACACCCATGACCTACGATTGAATAAAGAAGGATATGGTGCAAAGTCGTTGCAGAACACATTGTAGAATATTGATGCAGCATCACATGACATAGTGCTATTGCAGAAACATTGTGTTGTGTTCTTATAGTGAAAGTCACATGACACTTTGATGTTGTTACAAACAGCAGTAACACAATAATCAGAGTCACATGTTAAAATGTTACTGCCACATGGTTACATACCAGTTATTCTGGGATGCTATATGTATCTCGAGACAAGGTCTAACCTAAAGCTAAACTGTGCATTCTATAGACAGGCAGAGATTAGGCGTGTTTGATAAAGTGTTGAGCTCATTCAAATTGCTGTCTTCCTCCCTCCTGGTCACTGAGGCAGAATCCAGGCAGAATTTTATTCCATTCAATAGTTCCACTGGTAATTTCATCTTAGCCTTGTAAAGTGTAGATTGGAGTAACAATTGAATTGAATTGGTTGAAAAGTGACATTTGAGATGCTGGGGACCACTGCAGCAAGTTGAGATGGATCATCGGCACTTCTGGCTGAAGATTGCTGTGAATGCTTCAGCCTTACCTTTGGCACTGATGTATTGGGCTCCTCCATCATTAAGGATGGGGATATTTGTGAAACCTCCTCCAACAATGAGATGTTTAATTGTCAACCACCATTAGATTATTGAGTATCTTTAAGACAGGGATAGATAGGTTGATAAGGAAATCAGGGGAAGGCAGGAGAATGGGGTTGAGAAAAAAATTAGCCCTGATTGAATGTCGGAGCAGTCTCGATGGACCAAGTGGACTAATTCTGCTCCTATGTCTTATGGTCTTATTCATGGTTGGATGTGGCAGAACTGCAGAGATTAGATCTGATCCGTTGGTTGTGGAATCGCATAGTTCTGTCTATCACTTGCTGTTTGAAACATTGGTAGTCCTGTAGCTTCACCAGGTTGATACCTCATTTTTAGGTATGATCTGTGTTACTTCTGCACTCTCCTTGAACCAGAGTTGACGCTCTGGCTTGGTGGTAATGTTAGAGTGAGGCATATGCCAGGCTATGTGATTGCAGATGGTGCTGAAGTATAATTCCTCTGCTGTTGAGGACCCAGGGATGCCAGGTTTTGAGTTGCTAGATCTGTTCAAAGTCTATCCCATTACGCATGGTGGCCCTCAACAGGATGTTGGTATACTCAATATAAAGATGAGACTTAGCCTCCACATAGACAATGCAGTCATCCAAAATTTTCCTGTCCAACTTCATCACCACGAACATTACAGAACATGGATCTTCCTGGGTGGGCCAGCATTTATTGACTATACCTCATTCAACCCTATCACTGTGGCTCTATAGTCACATGTGGGCCAGACTGGGTAAGAACAGCAGATTTCCTTCTCTAAAGGACATGAATGAACCAGATGGATGTTAATGGCAACTGACAATATTTCATTGTCACAATTAGACTTTAATTCCAGATTTTTTAAAAAAATTCAAATTTCACCATTTACCATTTGATTCTGGGTTCTCCAGATGTTGCTCCAGGCCTCTGGATTTTGAGTCCTGTGAAATCCCTGTTTCCTTTAGCTGTCAGTAATAACCAATGATAACTTTGGAACTATTATAATATAATCAATGACCACAGGCTGTGAGGGTCAGCTAATCAGCTGACCCAGTATATGTGGCACAGTGACACAGTGGTTGGCACTGCTGCCTGACAGCACCAGGGTTCCAGATTCAATTTCAGCCTGGGGTCACTGTGTGTGTGGACTTTGCACATTCTCCTTGTGTCTGTGTGGGTTTCCTCTTGGTGCTCCGGTTTCCTTCCATAATCCAAAGATACTTTGAAATACTTAGATGGGCACATGAACAGAATGGGAATGGAGGGGTATATAAAACTGATTTAAAATAGGGATCATGAGTCTTGGGAGTCCCTGGGAAGTGTGTAAATAGATGATGATATTGATGTACTTGTTTTTATCCTACAGGTGCTTTGGTCCACCTTGTTGTCTAACGAGGGTCATACACGCAATGGGTCGTGAGAGGGCTGCTCTTGGACCTTTTTCGAGAGTATCCTACTGCTTCACATCATTAGTGTACGCTTGACCTGGACCATTTGATGAGCAACACGACAGCGCAGTGACTATAGCTGTGCTGTGCAGATACATGGATTTGGGCCTGTGTCTGTGGGAGTTTGCGCATTCTCCCCGTGCTCGCGTGGGTTTTCTCCGGGAGCTCCGGTTTCCTCCCACATCCCAAAGATGTGCTCTTAGGCTAATTGGCAAAACAAATTCTCCCTAAATTGTCTCAAATTTGGTTTTTAATCCGTAGATCTATAAACATGGACAGGGATCGCGTATAGAAGTGGGAACATCGAGGTGGCGGCGCGGGCTCGTTGGGCCGAAGGGCCTGTTTCCCGTGCTGTTTGTTCTTTGTTCTTTATATGCAGGTTAGGTTGATTGGCCATGCTAAATTGACCCTAGTGTCAGGGGATTAGCAGGGTAAATATATGGGGTTACAGGAATACGGGCTGGGTGGGATTGTGGTCAGGGCAGACTTGATGGGCTGAAGGGCTTCCTTCTGCACTGTTAGATTCTATGGTTTGAATTAAGGAGTAGTTGGGAATTGTGGAGGGCTTGGATGGCCCTGGGTGAGGCCTGAAGTGTTGGAGTAATGAAGTTTCTTTATTAAACCTTTTTCTTTGTTGAAGTAAGTTTTAGTTTTATTTTATTTCTTGAAACCAAACAATTCCTTCTGGTGGATGAACACTAGCCACCCCTAGCCTCTGACTTACTCTTGTAGCCAGGTATTTATGTAGCTTGTCCAGTTTAGTTTCTGGTTAATGGTTAATATTGATAGTGAGGATTTAGAGATGGTAATATCACTGACTGTCAAGAAGCAATGATTAGATTCTTTCTTGTTGGAGATGATCATTGCTTGGCACTTGTGAGATGCAAATGTTTGAAGTTGTTATTAAAGATGTTGTTGAAGTTCACTCTGATAACTTTGAAGTTTCAAATAAAATAAATGTTGTTTTTGAAATTGTGTTTAATAATTTACTGAAATTTTTAGAAAAAACATGTACTGTGGGTAGAGTGAACCACTGGACATACTTCTTAAAATTTATTTATTAGTGTCACAAATCGACTTACATTAACACTGCAATGAAGTTGCTGTGAAATTCCCTTAGTCACCACACTCTGTTGCCTGTTCAGATACACTGAGGGAGAATTTATCATGGCCAATGCACCTAACCAGCACAACTTTTGGATTGTGGAAGGAAAGCAGAGCATCTGGAGGAAACCCACGCAGACATGGGGAGAACATGCAGAGTCTGCACAGACAATGACCCAAGCTGGGAATCGAACCTGGGTCCCTGATGCTGTGAGACATCAGCACTAACCACTGTCCTTCCCATTCCGTATTCAGACTTCCAGGAGGCCTTCGATAAGGTGCCATAATCAAAGAATATTGTGGAAAATTAATGCTCATCGTGTAGGGAGTAATATATTGGCCTGGGTAGAAAATTGGCTAGCTCACCATCGGAAACAGAATAGGTAAAAGATGTAATGAATGCAGGAATCAGTGCTGATAATTTATATCAATGACTGGGATGAAGGGACCAAACATATGGTTGATAAAATTGCTGATGACACAGGATAGTTAGGAAAGTAAGTTTTGAAGGGGACATAAGAAGGTTATAACAGGATACCGATAGGTTCAGTGAATGGGCAAAGATTTGGCAAATGGAATATAATGTGGGGCAATGTGAACTTGTCCATTTCAACAGCCAGAATAATAGAGAAATTTATTATCTAAATGGTGAGGGATTGCAGAGCTGTAAGATGTCGAGGGATTTGGGATGTCCTTGTGCATTAATCACAAATGGTGAGTGTGCAGGTACAGCAAGTAATTAGGATAGTAGAGAAGTTATTCTTCACTTACAAGGCAATGGTGAGACTATCTACAATATTGTTTATAGCACAGGTCTCTTTAATTAGGGATGTAAATGTATTGGAAATAGAGATTTATCAGACTAATACCTGTGTAAAGGTTATATAGGCAGGAGTATCTGACTCACCTGATGAAGGAGCAGTGCTCCGAAAGCTTATGATACCATATAAACCCCTTTGGACCTTAACCTGGTGCCGTGAAACTATTTGCTGTGCAGAAGTTTAGAAGAGAAAGAAGCAACTTGATTGAAACCGTTGAAATCCTGGAAAGTCTTGAGATGGTGGATGTGGAGAGGATGTTCCCTCTTGTGAGATAACTGTTTAAAAATAAAAGGTCATCTATGGGTCTCTGAATATCTTTGAGACAAGCTATATGGATTCTTGATAAGTCAGGGGGTGAGGTGGTGATAGATTATGGGCATCAGTGGGAATGTAGAGTTGAGATTACAATCAGATCAGTGTTGCTATAATGTCTTCAATAATAACTTTTATCATTTTCCCTTTATCTGATGGTAAATTCACTGATTATCTTTCTAGGTTATATTGTTCAACTTTAACCAAATGGATTCTCTCCTTCAAGAACATCCCCTCTTTCCAACATTACCATATCTTCCCTAATGAGCACTGACATCCTTTTGTCCTTCTCTATCTCGTGTGAACGCTTTATATCCGGTGTGCATTAAATGCCCAGTTCTCACCATTTTGAGCCAACCTTATTCACCATTGTGCTCATTCACTTACATGTATGGCAATGCTCTCCTAGTCTTTCTTAGCCCACTCTATGGTGCCGGCTCCTTCTCCAGTGCTGCCCAACATTTTCACTTATTTCTCCTTTTTACTTCCATATGTTAGTGTCCAACCTCTTGCTAAATTAGTTTAAACCCTCCTCAGCCCCATGTGGAGGTCGGGTCATTGAGTGTGTTTAAGACAGAGATAGATAGGCTCTTGATTGGTAAAAGGGGGAGAATGGGATTGAGAAACTTATCAGCCACAATTGAATGGCACAGCAGACTCGATGGGCCGAATGGCTTAATTCTGTTCCTATATCTTATGGTCTATTTGGACATTGATTCCAGTCCTGTTGAGGTGCAATCAGTCCTTTTCGAATAGAGGTCTTCTGTCCCAGAATTGGTCCCGGTTTCCCAAGAATCAGAAACTTTGCTCTGTGTATCATGCTCCCAGGCAAACATTGATGATACAAGCCCTACAGTGTAGAAGGAAGCCACTCAGCCCATCAAGTCTGCAACGACAACAATCCTGCCCAGGTCCTATCCCCATCATCCCCCCTACACATTTATCCCACTAATCCCTCTAACCTATGCATCCTGGGACACTGAGGTTCAGTTTAGCATGGCCAATCAAGCTAACACACACATCTTTGGAGTGTAGGAGAAAACCAGCGTACCTGGAGAAAACCCACACAGACATGGGAGAATGTGCAACTCTGCACAGACAGTGACCCAAGCCCAGGATTGAACACAAGTCCCTGGAGCTGTGAAGCAGCAGTGCTAACCACCGTGCCACCATGTCACCCGTTCATCCCCCTTGATCCTCCCTATCTTCCTTCTTCTGCGCTGGTTAGTGGGTGGGAATGGAGGAGATCCAGTATTATGAACCTGGAGGTCCTTCTTAGCTTCTGAAAATCTGACTTTAGAGCCTCAATATCTGTTGTTGGTAGCAATTTTGACTGACTCCCTTCCCCCTCTGCAGATAGTTGGAAGGCGGGTGGGGGAGGTGTGGAGGGTGGGGTGGGGGGTGCACTGAATGCTGATGGTTTGTATTTTGTCTGCGGAAAGATGCTGGCTTAAGTTGAGATGTTTCACATTTTGATACAAAGAGGAGGAAAAGGCATTAAATTGGTATTTTATTAACTCCTTTTTACCCTTCTCAGCTTTCTATTCCTCCTGCCCTCAGGGACTCGATGTAATTTGCTTCTATGATGGAAGGAGGAAGAAAGTGAATGGGGTAGGATCAGGTGGATTTTGTCAAAGTGCTAAACTTTAATATACTGACCTATCTATCTGCAGAGTGCACACACAGCCTGTCAGCACCCAGCACAGTCATTTCCTTATTTTTTGCTATTTGTATAGAGAAAGTACATTGATCAAATCTTAATCAAACCCTCATGTTTTGAACCAGCATGCTTTAGAAGAAGCAAACGGTAAAGGTTACAGATCCCAAAAATGTATAACATTAGCTGAAGTTCTGAGTTCATCAAGAGATTGAAATATGTCTGAACGATAGTTGTCTGCTTTTGATGTGTTATTCACTTATTCATAATGCAGGTTCACTTCACTCGCAAACAAGCCTTGTAAATGTCGCCTAAGTCTCACATTCCGAGACGGCACAGTGATTAGTGCTGCTGCCTCACAGCACTAGAGACCCAAGTTCACTTTGTGGCTTGGGTCACTCTCTCTGTGCACAGTCAGCACGTTCTCCCCATGTCTGTGTGGGTTTTGCCCATGTGCTCCTGTTTCCTCTCATAGTTTAAAAGATGTGCTGGTTAAGTGCATTGACCATGCTAAATTCTCCCTCTGTGTACCTGAACAGGTGCCAGAGTGTGGTGACTGTGGTGACTTTTCTCAGTAACTTCCTTGCAATGTTAATGTAAACCTACGTGTGACACCAATAAATAAAAACTTAAAAAAAAGCCTTCACCAAACCTACAACATCTTCACTAATCTTCTAATCTGGTTTTCTAATCTAGCAATTAAAATTACCTGACCCACAGAATACAGGTCAGCTATAGAGTAAAGATTCCCCTAAGCACACTGTTGAATCTTTTCAATCAGAAATTAATTTTTATCGCAACTTTCACTACCTCAGAAAGCTCCATCACACGATTACCCTTTCTGAGGTGAGGCATTGGCCTTGTGGTATTATTGCTAGGCTATTAACCAAGAAACTCAGCTAATGTTTTGGGGAGCTGGGTGTGGTGGATGGTGGAATTTGAATTCAATAAAAAATATCTGGAATTGAGAATCTACTGATGACCCTGAAACCATTGTCAATTGTTGGAAAAACCCATCTGGTTCACTAATGTTCTTTAGGGAAGGAAATCTGCCCTCCTTATCTGGTCTGGCCTACATGTGACTCCTGAGCCACAGCAATGTGGTTGACTCTCAAATGTCCTCTGAAATGGCTTGGCAACCCAATCAGTTTCAACAGCTAGGGATGGGCAATAAATGCTGGCCAGCCAGAGATTCCCATGCATGAGTAAAAAAAAATTCTCTGGTACAATGCACAAAACCTGCTCGCAATAAGCATGTGCAGAGTAAGCTTCCACAGTCAGCAGTGAACACAGCACTGACATTCAGCCATAATGTTGCCCATACCAAGTGGGGGGACCCTGCTTCTCATTCATATATTGCTACTTTCTACATCACCTGCAAGGGGTTACTGGAAAGATGGCATCTTGGATGTTTCGAGAGTAGCCTAGTGCTTCACGTCGTTAGTGTACGCTTAAACTGGACCAGTTGATGGGCAACACGACAGCTCAGTGACTGTCACTGTTTGCTCTGCAGATACATGGATTTGGGCCTGTGTCTGTGGGAGTTTGCACATTCTCCCCACGATTGCGTGGGTTTTCTCTAGGTGTTCCGGTTTCCTCCCACAACCCCAAAGATGTACTCTTAAGCTGATTGGTATAACAAATTGTCCGTAAATTGTCTCCCCTCAATCTGGTCTCCAATGTGGATTTCCATAAGCATAAACAAGGGTCATGACTGGAAGAGGGAACGTGCGCTGTTAAAATGGCAGTACAGGCTCGTTAGGCCGAAGGGCCTGTTTCCCATGCTGTGTTGTTCTTTGGTCTTTGTTATCTCTGACAGTGTGGCACTCCCTCTGAACTTTAGTTTATATTCTTTCATGGGACATGTATGTCTCTGGAAAAATAAGTACATCACTAACCACCCTTGAGCTGAGTGGCTTTTTCAATCATTTCATAGAACATAGAACATAGAACATAGAACATAGAACATTACAGCACAGAACAGGCCCTTCGGCCTTCGATGTTGCGCCGACCAATATAAAAAGCAATGCCCCTCCAAACTAAACCATTCCCTTCTCTTCCATATACTTATCAACTAACCTCTTAAACGCCACCAAACTTGGCGCATCTACAACAGCTGCAGGCAGGGCATTCCACTCCCTAATCACTCTTTGAGTAAAGAACCTACCTCTGATATCCGTCCTATAACTCATACCCCTTAATTTAAAGCTGTGTCCCCTCGTGCTAGCTTTCTCCATCCTAGGAAAAAGGCTATCACTGTCCACCCTATCTAAACCTCTAATCATCTTATATGTTTCGATAAGGTCCCCTCTTAGCCGCCTCCTTTCTAACGAAAACAACCTCAAATCCCTCAGCCTCTCTTCATAAGACCTGCCCTCCATACCAGGCAACATCCTGGTAAACCTCCTCTGTACCCTCTCCAATGCCTCCACATCTTTCTTATAATGTGGGGACCAGAACTGCACACAATACTCCAAGTGCGGCCGCACTAGAGTTTTGTACAGTTGCAACATGATGCTGCGGCTCCTAAATTCAATCCCCCTACCAATAAAAGCTAAGACTCCATATGCCTTCTTAACAACTTTATCCACTTGACTGCCTACTTTCAGGGATCTATTGACACATACACCAAGATCCTTCTGTTCCTCAACACTATGAAGAGCCCTACCATTAGCCCTATACTCTACACATTTATTGTTCCTGCCAAAGTGCATTACCTCACACTTTTCCACATTAAACTCCATTTGCCACCTCTCAGCCCAGCTCTGCAACTTGTCCAAGTCCCTCTGCAAACTATAACACCCCTCTTCACTATCTACCACTCACCGACTTTAGTGTCATCCGCAAATTTACTAATCCATCCTTCAATACCCTCATCCAGATCATTTATAAAAATTACAAACAGCAGGGGCCCCAAAACAGACCCCTGAGGCACACCACTTGTCACCGAACTCCACGATGAATATCTCCCATTAACCACCACCCTCTGTCTTCTATCTGCCAGCCAATTTCTAATCCAATTAGCTAAATCACCCTCTATTCCACACATCTGCATTTTCTGTAGAAGTCTTCCATGGGCCACCTTATCAAAAGCCTTACTAAAGTCCATCTATACTACATCAACCGCCTTACCCCCATCCACCTCTCTGGTCACTTTCTCAAAAAAACTCAATGAGGTTAGTAAGGCATGACCTACCCTTCACAAAACCATGCTGACTATCCCCAATCAATTCATTTCTCTCTAAATAACTATAAATCCTATCCCTAATAATTCTCTCCAATACCTTGCCCACCACAGAAGTAAGACTCAATGGCCTATAATTCCCAGGAAGGTCTCTCTTCCCCTTCTTAAACAATGGGACCACAGTCGCCATCCTCCAGTCCTCCGGAACCACACCCGTAACCAACGAGGACCTGAAGATCAGAGCCAGAGGCTCTGCAATCTCCTCTCTTGCCCCCCAGAGAATCCTAGGGTAAATCCCGTCCGGCCCAGGGGACTTATCCAACTTCAAACCCTCGAGAATTTCTAGCACATCCTCCCTATCTACTACAATACTTCCCAATTTGCAACCCTGTACCTCAGTGTTCTCCATAGCTACATTTCCAGCACTCTGCGTGAATACCGAAGAGAAATATTTATTCAGTGCCTCACCAATCTCTTCAGGCTCCACGCACAACTTCCCACTGCTGATCTTAATTTCCATTAAGATCAACCTCTGGTTTGGATTTGTATGTGAGCCAGACCATGTAAGGACAGCAGATTTCCTTCCTTCAAGGGAATTAGTGAGTCACACGGGTTTTTAATAACAAAAACTGAAACTACCTTTCAGCTCATATATTTTTTTAAAGAATTAACTGAATTGATTAGTAAAGTGAAATTCTGTCACGGTGGGATCTGAATGCTGGTGCCCTGAGCATTAGCCTGGGTCTCTAGACTACTAGATAGCTCCTCCATCCCCCTCTCTAATGTTGATGCTCAGAGGCTGCACCTTTACAAGGGCCTTGAAGTTTCAAACTCATGGGCAAGAGCTACACTTGAACCATGGCCGTCACTAATACCAGAACCTCCAGGTTTTGAGAATGTTGTGGGAGTTAAAGAACACTGAAGCAGGCAGTGTCAATAGGTTGAATTGGCTTATAGAATAAAT